>CAUYPO010022905.1:0-41101 GCA_963574435.1 Cheirogaleus major | reverse complement strand
GGGATGCTATGGCGTATGGATAGGAGAGGCCGGGGATGCTGCTGAACACACTGCAGTGCACAGGACAGTCCCCCACAGCAAAACCAGCCCCAAATAGCAACATGTTGATAAACTCCCACTTAGAAAAGGCTCCAGGCTGGGCGAGGTGGCTCACACCTGTAATCCTAGCACTCTGGGAGGCCGAGGCGGGTGGATGATTTGAGCTCAGGAGTACCAGCCTGAGCAAGAGTGAGACCCCCTTCTCTGCTAAAAATAGAAAAATTAGCTGGGTGTGGTGGCATGCACCTGTAGTCCCAGCTACCCGGGAGGCTGAGGCAGAAGGATCGCTTGAGCCCAGGAGTTTGAGGTTGCTGTGAGCTAGGCTGATGCCACGGCACTCTAGCCCAGGCAACAAAGTAAGACTCTGTCTCAAAAAAAAAAAAAGAAAAAAGAAAAGAAAAGGTTCAGAAAGGGCATATGATCATAGGAGTTCGATCAAAGCAGACCTGGTATGTAAAGAAAATGCTAGTTTCTTCCCTTTGTGATGGAGAAGATTTCCATGTCATAGTCTAGGTGAACAGTGATCTGTCATAAGCTTAGCTTTTAAAGATTACTATAAAAATGAGCCTCCTTTTCTTTTAAAAGTCATAACACAGCATGGGGGGGGTTGGGTAAACTCACACCTAATGGGTGTGGTCCGCTTATAGCTCTGACTCGGACAATGCAAAGGCAATTTATGTAACCAAACATTTGTACCCCCGTAATACTCTGCAATTAAAAAATAAAATAAAAGTCATAACATAATCCAAACATAAACTCACAAAAAAACATTTTTATGCAGATCAGAACCTTAGGTTTTTCACACTACATTAAGAATTAGTTGACAACTAGCTGGGAACAAGACAGGAGGCCAACCATCTGAAAAGAAGCCTTCACCTGTGTGGGCAGCTAACAGCAGCAGACACATATTTGCTTTACCGTTTTCCCCTGACGACATTGAACTTTATCTGAGCCCTGTGTTCCCAGAAAGCAGCTCCAGTTAAGAAATGCCCCCTTATCCTATTGTGTTCCAAGAAAGGGCAAACCACAAGGCACTGCCCTGCCCTTGCATATGTGCCTCATGACTCAGATAAAACTTACCACTGTCACCTTTCCGCAGGACTCCTTGTTCGCTTGCCTTTATAAAACTCCAGGTTTTCTCTCTTTCCTTGAGTTAGTCCTGATTAATGAACATTCTCCTTAATGTGACAGCCGAATAAAATCAGCTCCTTAATGGTCTTTCACATCCTCCGATCTTTTCTTTCACCATATTTTAGACATCTAGACCTTAGGGTTGTTCAGGAGAACACTGATACCTCCAGATCTCCTCCAGGCTATGCGAGATGTGCTGAGAGAGAGAAAGGAGTCAGATTTCACTTTCCCATCTGCCCCCCTTGATGTTGCTCTGGCCATTACCAGCTGCTGAAGTGTTTGTAAGGAGAATCTCCCCAGGTCCAGATGGTTGGGGCTCTTTCTTCCATGCATCCTTACTAGGTTAAGAACCTCCCACCTCCTCTGTTTCTGCAGGGACTAGCTTGCATGGAGTTAGGATAGAAACCCCATGGGACAATCCAGGGATGAGAGAGGTGCTGGAGGGCCACCCTCCTCCAAGATCTCTGTAAGGTGAGGCTATGTGGCAAGTGAGGGTCATCTCCCAGTGGCTCCTTGGCATTTGCCACCTTCCAAGCCTTTCACACACTCCCCCAAAATAGCCTCCTGGGTCCCCCTCACCTGGCTCATCTTCCATGTCTGATCCAGGTGGCCTTTACACTTTGACTCTCTCCTTTAACTCTCTTTCTAATCTTTGTTACTGCATAAACAGTGAGCTCTGCCTGCCTGCTCTGGGCTCCCCCTCTTGATTCTCAAGAGCATAATTGAGAGGTCAAAACAACTAAAAGCTAACTCTTCTCTTATCTCTACATTCCTGCATTGAAATCCCTACTTCCCTTGAGAAACATTGATGGCCTTATACTGACTGGGAACTGGGTCAGAGTGTGGGCAGGAGAGAAAGAAAAGCATAGAGATTAATAGGAAGTGAAATCTTGCTGCTAATTCTATCATATTTCAATGATTGGTGATAATTCACCCAATGGGTATTGGCAACTGTGTGGATATAAGGTATGAACAAGAAGGAAGAGAGGAAAAATGATCCCAAGGTTTTGAGCCAGGGCAACTGTAAAGATGGAAATTGGTGACACTGGCAGGAATGGGCAAGTTTGGAGGGGAGGCAGGTCTAGGAAAGATGAGGACTGTGACTTATGCTCAGGACTTGTTGGGGTTAAGTAACAGGAAGACATCCAAGTGGAATGTCTTCTGCACTGTTGGATTATAGGGTTGGAGATCAGGCAGGGTTAGGGCTGAGGGCATTATTTATGAAGACTTACATTTAACATCATATTGAGAAATAAAAATAAAGCCCTAAATGCCCCACCAACTGAATAGGCCCCTCTTTGGCCAAGGGGACCCCAGAGAAGCCTCAAAAACTGAGTACTCAGCCATGAGAAGACAGGACATCAGACACACCTCATTATACCCCCTCCCTCAATAACCACCATTAGGCTTTCATTTCTAAGAGCTAAACAGAAACCAGCCCTTTTGAAAGACTTGCTCCACTGCTGATTTATATAACAACTGACTGGCATTTCTTCCTGCTTAGAGGCCACCAAGCATGGACTGGTTCTGGCCAGTTTACAGAGGCTGCACACAGAATGCCTCTGTGTTCTGTTTCACCTTATGATGCATAGAGCCTAATTAGAATACATTTAAATGTTAAGTCTCCCCTACCCCAAAGTGAACATGGGACATATGTAACATGCATGTTTGCTTACTATGCATGTGCATGCCCCCTGAATATTCATAGCTTCTCCAATAACTTGTTGAATATATATATACTTACCTGGCCCATTTAGCATAAATTCCTGTTCCAGCCTTACCTCTCTAGGAATACCTGCTTCCAGTTTCTGCCACAGGCTATGCTTCCCAGTCTGTGAGATGGCCAGCCCTCAGGTTGCAACCTTTCATAAGAAATAAAGCTCTCTTCTCCAAATTTAAGAATTTAGTGATTTTTCAGTGGACATTATATTAGTTGCCATGGACAGTAAGACAGGATGTGTTTGCCTAAAGGTAAATAGTAAAGAGGGAGACACAAAATGTTAAAATCAAAACTGGAAGGTCACCCACATTTAGCAAGTAAGAGTAAGGAGAAAACTCAGCAACAGTGAGAGCAGAGAGAAGAAAATTAAAGCGGATTCTCAAAAAATCTCAGAATTGTTTTCTATCAGTTGGAGGAAGTAGTCCCCCATGTCCAAATGCTGCAGAGAGGTCAAGGCAGATGAATTTGAGAAAACATAATTGAATTTGGTCATCAAAACATCACCAGAGACCTCAAAGAATGGTGAAGAGGTGGAGAGAGGTGGATAGAGTGTGAATCAAAACTCTGACCCTGCTTGCCCTTACAGAGCCCTGAGAAGTCATAGCAGGCCGCTGAGAACTAGTCTAGGAACAGGAAAACTGAGTTTACTCCACAGAGAATGACAAAATTCCAAGTCTGGGATTAGAACAAATAAAATAAAATGAATAGGATGTGCTATCCTTCTCACATGGACACCCAAAAAAGTAGGTCCTTTGGAACCAACATCTACTTCTGATTGAATTATGTGACTCCATGATTCTCCCACTGGGGTCCCCAGCTGAGAAGTACATCCTCTGCAGTGCAAGGAAGATAACTAAGTATATCGAAAAAAATTCAGTAAGCCTTCCTGGAATGACAATTATGTTCAGATTTTGAGTGGGGTAAGGGGTGATATTCTTATATTATAATGCAAAGTCATAGGGTACATTAGGGTACAGAATGCAAAATGTACATGATGTTTGGGATAAATCCCAGGACTTCAAAATAATTTCAAAATTGTAGCAGGCCATTTGGGGCTACACAGGCCCAGATTGCTAAAAATATATTTTTTTAACTCTTATCTGCTGTTACATGCACTTCAGTGGAAAAATGTGAGTAATTCTACTACTTAGCTCTTTTCTTTTTGGCTGGTGAAGACATTATTCTAAAGTCCATGTTACCTTTACTTAGGATTGATGTTCAGTTCTTCTAGTGGACTTTCATTCTCATAGTTAATTGCCTATGTCATATTAATGATTATTTTGAATAGCCCACCTGATATGCTTATTTTTATATTTGTCTTATTATCCTTTCCTTTTATCAAAACTTATAATCTCTTTTAGAACACGGTCTGTGCCTAACTTTTCTGGGAATCTTGAGCAATGTCTACACCTATACCTTGCTTGCATTAGGCACTCAACCAATTAAATTGAACCAAACCAAAAACTGCAGAAGGCCCATTGCTATCATCGGTTTTCATAAGTCACATTATGGAAATTTAGTATTTTAAAGTAGTATATTAAAGCACATTATCTCATCTGATTTTCACAAGAACTTTGTGAGCTAGGCCAAAACACAAGCCACAGATTCAGAACTAGAAACTATGTCTTCAGAACATTTTTCATTTAGATAATCAATGTAAAAAATATTTACTGAACACCTACTATGTGCTAGGCACTCTCATAGGCTCTGGGAATGCTGTGTATTCTTTATATGTAGCTCCACTAGCAGGCTAGATATACATACACTCATGGAGGACGTATACATACACACCTCAGGGTATGTGTGTATACCCTCATGAAGGAAGTGATCACCAATGCACCACCTGCTGAAAGGAAGTTCAGCAAGCCATTGAAACATACTACAAGGAGGATCTTGTTTAGATTAGTAGATATTAGCTTCCTCCTTGCACTCCACAAAAACTCTTTTTAGGTGACTCTCTTCTATTGCACTGGATTCCAATTATGTCAGGAGAAGAAAATGTGCCTAGGAAAGTGTCAAAACTGTTGTGGAGGAACCAAAAAACAGGAACAAATATTTGGCCAAAGATCTAGTAGTGTTTCTCACTGGGAGAGGGCAAGGCCTAGTATAGCCTTATTAGCATAAGAATATGCTTCTTCATTATCTTGTTTGCCACTGACTTGAATTTTGATGGGGGCAATTTTCAAGGCTTGAACACTTGATTGCTACTAATAGCCAAATTAATAGCACAACTGTGTTTAGACATAATTTATGGGTATTAACACAACTTTAAGTATGGATTTCTCCAAATGCACTTGCTATTTCATTGGGGCTAACATATAAGAACATCAAATCCCACTGGAGTAATCTCAAGCAATGCAAATGGCCACATATACTTATCTCAAGTTTACAGATTCTTGTAATATAGAGCAGGACGACCAACAATTCCTAACACATGTCTGACCTTCAATCTTGCTTTAGTAAAGCTTCAGTAGTAGAGACAAGCTAAATTTGATTTTTTGTAATTCCCCTGGCTTTTTAAAAGAACGTTCTTAACTTCATTTCCTCACTTAAACAGAACATTGTCTGTACAGTTGGGCTGGTGGAGTTCACTTGGAGTCCACCAGGGGCCGCTATTCTGCAAGTAGTGACATCTCCAGAGACAGATTCGGCTTCCAACTCCCAGCAGGACCACCGAAAGAGCTTATGGAAGCAGCAAAGACAGTCTTTTCAAAATGTGTTTTCCAACCTTGAAAACACTGCTAAGTGAAGGAAGCCAGACACAGAGGCCACATATTATAGAAATCCATTTACAAGAATTTTCATAGAGATCATACATTGATCAGACATGAAATAGCATCAGAGGTCTGTGATTGTTGACTCTTGCTTCAGAGTGGAGGTGCCTTCTGGCCCAGGTGTCCTGTTCTGACACCTTTTGTGCCCACCTCACACTCTCTTGGCCACCTTTCACTCCAGCCCTGGCACACACGCGACCTGAAGTGTGAGGGAGTTATCACTCAGGGGCTAGAGGCTGGCAGACAATGTTCCTTTCCTCTGTCCTTGGCCAGACAATCCTGACGTGTATTCCGCATGGCTCCTCAAAACTTTCCGGGGAGGGGGAGCCCCAGGTTCCCACAGAAGTGACCAAGTCTTTCTCCATACCTGTCAAACTTTGAAAAGAAAAAGAGAAAAAAGAAAAAAGAAGTGACCAAGTCAAGCCACCCACGTTCCTGTGTGGTTCTGCCCGCTTCTCGGTTTCACTCTTCCCTGTCCCACTCCTATTTCATGGGGTCACTTCCCAAAATAAATACCAGGACACACGCTGTTACCTCAGGATTTGCTTTCCAGGGAGAAGACCATGCCTATCAGAAAGCCTGCGGCTGACAGAAGACAAACCAGATGAGAGAAGGAGAATCACTGAAGTTTTCAGCTTCCGACAGAGCTCCTCACCTTGGCATTCAATGCTACCAGTCAGCGTCCACCATTCCTGTAGCAGAATCTACAGTTCTGTTGCCCTCCCCCATTGTCCCTCCTCCCCCAGAGGTTCCCATCCTTATTTCCTGATTCACGGGGCCACGTGCTTGAGAGGTAAGTGAATGGCCCTGAGATCAGGGACACCTAGACTGAAACCAATAAATATGACAGAAACTGAAGATGCAAAATCGCCAACATCTGTGTAATTTGGCTCAGGGTTCTATGTAAAGTGAGGATATTAGCACTGACTTTCCCGGGTGGCCATGAGGTTAGATGAGTAAGTCTTCAAAGCACGTTATAGAGTATATAGTTATAGTCTCTTTCTCATATAGTAAATAGTTCCTTTCTCCTCCACCTGAAGTTATTTCAGAATCTAGAAAAGGTATAGGCTTTGACAGCAGCAACTAGATTTGGTTTTGAATCCTATGAGCTCCCCCCACCCCTGTTATTAGCAGTAAG
Organism: Cheirogaleus major; assembly: GCA_963574435.1. NCBI lineage: Eukaryota > Metazoa > Chordata > Mammalia > Primates > Cheirogaleidae > Cheirogaleus > Cheirogaleus major. The sequence goes on along the minus strand of CAUYPO010022905.1, from coordinate 34,299 downwards.
AATAAGCCTTAGGCAAATTCTTCAACCTCTTTCTTTCACAAGAAGTTTAAATACAATAGGACCTATGTATTCATCTATCATCTATACTCATTAAAGATTTATTTCACTTTTACCTGTCAATATTAATCCACTCATGGGTCTGGTTCTCTTTCAAGGTTGATATTAAATACTACTTCCTGCATTTAGCCATTTCTGATACCTCCATCTTTTATACCTACCTTCTCTTCCATAAAATTGAGTTGATATCTCTGTTTATCTTACTCTGCCTTACACAATAACCACAGTGTGTCTTGTATCTTCCCCATTCCTACATTATTCACAATGGCAAGTACCTCAAGGTAAGACACTATCTTACTCATCTGTGTGGCGCCCGTAGTTCAGGCTGCCTCCTTGCACAGCTCTAGGGTGGCATTTACGCTGGGATGTAGGGAACTGCGTCCCTGGGTTTGTGCAGTGTGCAGAAATGCCTGTAGTGATATTGTGTAGATAGTGGATTCCCAACAAGTATTTGTTAGATTAACCTCTGTGGTCCTCATATAACTGATCCGTAAATCAGGGTTTTCTATCCATAAAACCGTTTTCTCTAATGTATGTTATATATGACACAAGTCAAAATAGGGAAGCCCTAGTTGAACGGAGAGAGGAAAGAGAGAGGACAGATCTTGACCTTCCCAGTAACCCCACTAATCCACACTCCTCAAAAAGTTTTTGATACACTTCCAAAGAACCCTTGATACCCTTCCAAAGAACCTTTGATACCCTTCCAAAGAACCCTCCAAGATCATCTCTGCACTTCCAGGTAGAGCTGACAGTCTCTGCCTACTTCCTCAGTGCCTAGAGGGCAGCTCCAGTTGTGAGTCTATGTGGCCCTCGGAGGCACTGACAAAGATCTGAGCTGAGAGGGGCCTGAAACCTAGGCATGGACATCACCCTCCTCTTGAGAATATTATGTTGATGAGTGGGCACTGGTGAATATGGGATGAGAGATGAAAGAAAGTTCAAGAAATGGTAATCCTATGGTGTAATGTCAATAAAAATATAACTTGAGACTGGCTAAAAATTAAAATTGAAGGCCAATATTAAGGAGATATAGAAACACATCTTTGTTCTTCCAATTGAGATGCCACCCTGTTAGTGGTGGGACGTGGTGTGCCTGCTGAGTCTAATGTGGGCTGTGTCCCTGGCACTAGGTCTGGATGTACATAATGACAAATCCAACATCTAGTGGCTTATCCAAATGGGGGTTTTATTTTTTCTCACATAACTACAAGTCAGTAGGTAAACAGTGTAGGGTGGATGGGCTGGCTCCATTATGCTGCCAGAAATAGCTCCTTTGAGCTTTCTACCCAGCCACCCTTGACATGTGTCTCTTGGCCTGGTCTCTGGCACTTTATGTCACAATCTTGGGCATGACATCTGTATTCAACATGAAAATAAGGAGAGTAGAGGCAGTTCTATAAATGTCTGTCCCTTTTACCAAGAAAGTAAAGACATTCACAGGAGCCCCTAGCATACTTCTCTCCAGTGTCTTCAGAATCCACAGCACATTTTTGTTTAATATTCTCATGCACAGGACCTTATCGCTTATAAATCCAAGCAGTTCTCTTTTATTGAGCAGCCAGTAATTATCAGGCATTCTGATAATTATTTTATATGCATCATCTCGCATCCTCCTCCTCCTGTTTTATTCCTTCAACAAATATTTATTGAATATCTACTATGTAAAAAACTCAGCCTAACAAGAAGCATAGTCAATCATGACCCAGAAGAAATTTACATTTCTAAAAAGACTTTCACTCCAAAAGATAGGCCACGAGTGAATTACAGGGCCTTCCCAAAAGTTTTCTGTCCTAAGATAAGCCACACAAAACAAAACAAAAAAAAAGAAAAGAGAGAGAGAGAGAGAAAAGGAAACAGGAACATTCTGTTGGGAGTGGGTGTTGTTTTTCAGGTTTTATTTAAATGAAAGATAGAACTTTCTGTTTATCAAAACTGACCCCAAATGTACCTACTCAGAATTGTCAACTACCATAAAATAATTGTAACTATACATTTTACTTTTTCTCTATATTCTGAGAACCAGTTATTCTGAAAGCTAGTTTCCCTGACATATGTTTTACATTTGCAAAATTAGAAAATAAAAAAGGAAAGAACAAAAATCTTCACTCAGGGCTGGGTGTGGTGGCTCACTCCTGTAATCCTAGAACTCTGGGAGGTCTTGGTGGGAGGATTGCTTGAGGCCAGGAGTTCGAGACCAGCCTGAGTAAGAGCAAGCCCCCCATCTCCACTGAAAATAGAAAAATCAGCTGAGCATGGTGGCACATGCCTCCAGTCCCAGCTACTCGGGAGGCTGAAGCAGGTGGATAGCTTGAACCCAGGAGTTTGAGGTTGCTGTGAACTAGGCTGACGCCAAGGCACTCTAGCCTAGGTGACAGAGTGAGACTCTATCTCAAACAAATAAAAAAACATCTTCACTCAGAACTTCAACACTGTTTGTGTGGTTTATCTCTGGCATACATGCCAGGAAGTGAACCAAACAGCTAAAGATCCTGCTCTAGGGATGCCTACGTCCAGTCGAGCCCCTAAATTCTAGCTGCATGTATGTGTATTTCTAATACAGGAAATATAATTTTTTATTCTATACTAGCACCTTGTATATGCCACTATTATTGTTTATTAAAGCACCCTAAGTAATTAGCTGATTCAACTTACCAATTTACAAAGCAAATGCATCATCTCAGTAAACCTCACATCAATCACTTGAGGTAAGTATCATTAATCTATCTTTACAAATGAAGAAACTGAGGCTCAGAGAAGCTTAGGGACATCTTAGGTTCAGGCAGCCGGGAATCAGGGGAGCTGAGATTCGTGGCTGGATCTCACAGTTCCATGTCCACGGCTCTTCCTGTCTTCTCTCTTCCAGTGACATAACCTGGAAACTCCAGGCTTGTCCCAGTTTCAAAGGTCCTCTCTCCTTGTCCCTATAAATACACTTATACTTGACTCATCATCAATTTTTAGTTCAGAAAAAGTGGTCAGAGTCGTGATTACACACCGAGCAATGCTGACCACAAAGGGTCCTCAGGCAATGTTCTCTAACAAAGAGGGTAAATGGCAGCAGGCTGCCAGACACACGCCACTCTTCCTCATCAAATGCGGAGAGGAAGAAAGAAGCCATCAATAGTCCGGAGGCCATTTGCTCTGCTGGTCGACTGGGTCTGTTTGTATTCCACTCACAGAGCCCTTTCAAAGTTCTCCTGGATGAACCTGGGTTACACATTCAAAGGGGAAAACATCCTCTCCATCTCACCCCTCACCATTTCTCCCTACTATAATAGCTTCATTTCAGCAGTGCTCTGTTCTGTGGCAGGATTTCTCAAAATCAGTACTGTGGCCAGATAACTCCTTGCTGTGGGGGGGCTGCCCTGAGCATTGTAGGAGGTTTGGCACCATCCCTGTCCTCAACCCACAAGATTCCAGCAGTGCCTCTCCAGCTCTGACAACCAAGAATGTCTCCAGACGTTACCAAATGACACCTGGGAAGCAAAAATTGCACCCAGCTGGCAATACTGGTCTGTATGACTAGGAGAGAAGGTATGAAAGCACAAATGCACTGGCTTATCTTAGTAAAGAAAAATGGCTCTCCCCATCCATCCAGGAATGATAACGTGATAATGTAAGAACTAAGATTTGAGCACCTACTGTATGCCAGGCACTCTTCTGGTGCTTTACTTAAAGTATCTCTCACTCTTACTGTATTCCTGGCAGGAGTGTATTTCAGCCCCATATTAAAAACTGAAGAAAAAAAAAGGATGTGTACAGAATTGAAATAACTTGTCCCAAACTAGCTGCAAAGTAGCAGATCCATTTCTAATTTAGGTTCTGTTCTCTAAATCTCACGTACCTTCAACTACACCATCTGTCTCTATTCAGTTGGTTCATTTCTACTGCTCGTCATTATTCCTGTGAAAGCCAAGTGCCATGCTCAAGGTCACAGTGCTGGGAAGGTCAGTGCCAAGATGCAAACGCTCTTTGTATAACCCTGCCCAGCACAAGCTATAAAAAGCTGTAACTTTGGGTCCTGAGCTTTCTATGTCCCTGTGGATAGCCCACCAGGGCATGTGGTAAGCAACACAGTTTGGAGGTGGGAACAACCTGAACCCCTGAAAAGCTGAAATGGCTTATTACCAAGTGTGCTGGCAGCATCACCTTACTATAGGCAGGGCCAGAGCATGTCTGAGTAGCCACCAAGGGAAGAGTGGTCTATAGAGGTAAGAGCTCTGACTGTGAAGTCAGACAGGCCTAAAATCATACCCCATCTAGGTCACTTTCTAAGTGCGTGAACTTAAGCAAGACCCTCTCTTTGTCTTAGTTTCCTCACCTGCAAGGAAGGATGATACCACCCATTTCATAGGCGGTTGAGTTGACTGAATGAGACCATACAAGTAAAGTGCTTCACATGGTGCTCAGCATATAGGAAGAGTTCAGAAATGTTAGCTTCTGTGATTTAGTTAACATCTCGTTTCTCCTAAGTGATTCAGGTTTATCATCAAAGGTTCATAATGTTGCTCAAAAATCCTTTACTTTATCCCCAGGAGGTTCTTGTTTACACCCTCCATCATGGCTTTTCCATATTTCCACTGCTCTCCTCAAATCCTGACTCCATCCCCACCACCCCTTTTGTTTAAGCCAGTCTGTGCCATTTGGTTCACAGGTAAAGGCCATGTGAAGTATTTTCTTCTCTATTGCTTCCTCTCTGAACATAATCATAACAATCTATATCAGTATCTTCATATTTATACTTCATCTCCTTTGCATCTTTCTTAGAGGCAAAGTAGCTCTTCTCCAAGACCAGAGCCACCCTCTATGCCACCTTCTAGAACTTCTTCCATCAGTGAACCCCTTCCTCCCTCTCCTGTATCTTTAATCCTGTCCTCTCCACTAGATTTCTCCCCTTCACCAGCAAATTTGGAAACTAGAAAACTTGTCTTCTAGCTGAAATTTGCACAATAATCATAATATTTTTCACTTATTTTGCATGTTTGTTTGGGGTGGCTTATAAGGACTTTCAGATTCTAAGGGAGAGGTGAACCATCTGCTCAGGCCACTATCCAGATAAATGATCCTCCATTTTTTGTGAAAGAGAAATATACACTTACTGTCTTAGCTTTCCCCTCTCCTACTCGCCACTCAATCTACTGCACTGTTTTCTATTTCTTATGGCAGAGAAGATGTGGAGTAAGTGTGCTGCTCTCAGTTTTTTCCCCTGTGGCTATGTTTGAGACATCCTGCTTCTTTTTCCTCACTTCTCAACCCTTCTTTGATCAGACAAGTGTGCCATATGGGAGCTGCAATCTTCTTACAGGAGCACATCTACTTGTCACAGTGATTAGTCTAGGGGTGGGCAAGCTTAGTTGATGATCAAGGACCTGGCCACAGTAATTGGTCCAATGGATGGGCATGTAACCTGAATAAGACCAATTAACGTTCTTCCCTGAAATTTTCAAACTGGAGCTGGAAAGACACTCATTTTCTCTGTAGTTGTAAAGCCATGGAAGTGGGTGGCTAAAGTTGTCAGTAGCCTATTCCTCCCAGAGAAATTTGCTAAGAGAATAAAACTGGCATCCAGAGAGAAGCTGAGCTAAGAGAACCAAGAGATTGCTCTCCCATCCCTAAGGACAGCTTCATCCCTGCTCTATGCGTATTTTGGCTAAATAAGCCACCAACTCCACCCAACCTTTCTATATCCTAAACTATTCAGTGCCGAACCCACTGCAATCTGACTTCGATCTCTATCACTCTGTTAAAATGCAACTAGCAAAAGTGATTAAAGACCTCCAAATTTAGACATCCAGGAGCCTATTTTAGGTCTTATCCCATTTGCTTTTTCAACAGAGTCGACATTGTGTACCAGTAAGTTCCTTCTGACTTTTCCTTTGAACATGCCACTCTCTCCAGGACAGTGTTTCTTTCTGACCATTGCATCTCAATCTTCTTCATAAGCTCCTTCTACTCTGCCAACTTTTTAAGGTCTGGTGTGTTCCAAAAATCCATCATTAGTTGACTCCTCGCTTGACATATTTTCCCTGGAACATCTTATCTATGCTTCAGCTTCTATATCTATGCTGATGACTTCTCAGTTTATACCTTAAATCGAGTTCTTTCTCCTAAGCACCAGATTTACACAATGAACGTTCCACTTGGATACCCAAGAATAACTGCAGACATCCAAAAATAACTTCATTATCCAAGAGAATGCAGCTCATGGCATCACCATCTACCCTTTTACTTAATAAAATATTTACTGACCATCTACTATGTGCTAGGAACTATTCTCAGTATCGAAGATAAATCTACAAACAAGTGAATTTCTTACTCCAGTGAAACCTATATTCTGGCTAAAAACCTCATTTTCCTCTCCTTCTAATACAATTGGTCTCCAATCCTATATATTTTATATTAAAAATACATTCTAAGTTTTGCCCGTCTTCTCCATCTCTACCACAATGCTCATTCTCACTCACCTCTTTTTTTTAACAGCTTATTATTTGTTAAAGATCATTCACCTTCCAATTTATTCTCTACACTAATGCCCAAGTTTTCCTCATGATCCAAAAAATTGTTTATTTTCATTCTCTTGCTTCAACATCCCAGCTGTCTCCCTATCACTGGATGATAAAACTCAAAGTCCCTAATTAGGCACATACGGTTCTACACAATCTGGTCAGAACCTGACTCTCCAAACCCATCTCCTCCTCATCCTACTCCCAGGCACACCAAGCCTCTCACACTGCTCTGAACACAGGAGTATTTTCTTTTTTATATATATTTTTTCTTTTTTAAAATCATAATATTATGGGGGTACAAACACTTTGGTTACATATATTGTCTTTGCATCACTCAAGCCAGAGCTACAAGCTTGCCCATCCCCCTTTGCAAATGCTGAGCTCTTAATTATAAATGCCCTTCTCTTATTCTATCCCTCCTTTTTTTCCATCTAAGGATCTCCCACTCAGTCTTCTTGATTCTGTAAAATGTCATCTCGCTGAAGCCTTTCCTAGCTCATAAAAAGCTATTGTTACTTCCTCCATCCCCTGATTCTCAAAGCACTTTGATGATAACATATGGTGCTTAGATCATTTAAAAATATATCCACTTACAAATGTGTTTCTTCCACAAAACAACAGACCTCTCAAGGACAGGGACTGTGCCCTATTCCTTGCTGTATTTCCTAGAATCTCATAGAATGTCAGCTTGCATGTAGGCACAGTGAGGAGGACTCGCTATCCCGTATCAGTTTGTTTCAGTTACAGTTTTTGATAGAAACTACTATCACTAATTTAAGCATAAAGAGATTTATACTAGGTATTAGGTGGCTTACACAATTGCTAGAAGGGCTAGAGGAGCAAGCTCTGGACTAAGCTTCTAGGAATAACTCTTGGTCCCCGGAATCATATGGCCTTTGCCACAATAAGGAAGTAGACACTGCTGCAGGAAGCCACTCCCTTAGGAAGCTGCTGAGTCACGTTGCCTTTGCCATAGTCTGTGTCCACAAAACAGGCACTTCACTCTCGGTCAATAGCTCTCTCTCCTTAACTCTGTCCCACATTCAAGTTTTATAGGCGTGCAAGCAATTAATGGGATCTAAAACACATCCGGAACTTGAGCTGCAAGAGAGTCTGATAAATGTCCCTTTTTGCTTTCCAGCCTCTGCAGTGAGGGAGGTACACCAGAGGGAGTTTGGAATGGATGTTAATGACCACAGTATCTCCTTTGTGGCAGGCATTTCCACAGATGGGTAAGATAGCTACCATTATTCTCATTTTATCAATGAGAAGACAAAGGCTTAGCAAGAGTAAAAAACTTGCTCTAGATGACATAGGTGGTATGGTAGACTCTAATTGAAAATCGAATGTGCCTCATCCCAAAGACTGTGTTCTTTCTACCATCCTACTTATCTGGGAGTGTTTTAGTTATGATATCTCACACAGGTCTAAAGGAAATAAACAATGAAACAACAGAAGTTTAACATCGTCTATCTCTTCTTGTTAACATTACTCTAGATTTTAGAGAGTATGTGTTTGTGGTAGAAATCTTTGTCTTTTTACTATGTCCAAACACATTGGCTATCAGTCTAATAGTGGAGTTGGATAAATCTAAAGTTGCATAGAACCTGGTAAAAAATGCCATTTTTCACTTGAAAGCTCATGAATTCCAAATATAGATTGAGTGACGATGACTCCTAAAAATAGTTAGCCTATGTCCCAGTGACTTGTTAATGTCCTAAAGCACAAACATCCTCATCTGACTCAAGTCAATATAAAATTAACCCAAATTAAATTCAGGATCAGACTAGGACTGAATCTTCTGCCTCTACACTAAATGTCCTTTGTTTGGTATTTTGAATCAGTTAGTGATCACTCTTAGGGTTAGAAAAGTCCATTGAGTCAGCTGATCCTAAACAGCATAAGCAAGAGAAAAATCCTCAAAAATATATTGAGAGATAAGCTCAAATCAGGCTTCCTAGCTATAAAAATTCTGAGAAAGAGTGGGCAACAGATAGGCCACCTCCAAAGTGCCACTATTAGGGCAACTGTGACACTATTAGTGTCACTATTTAGGGCAACTGTCTGTGTGAAGGTCTGGGAAAGCCTGTGGAACCTAAAGATAGACCTCTAAAGAGTACAAGACCAGAGGGTGAGACAGAGTCCTTGGTCACAAAGAGAAAGGCAGGCTGCCATGCATGTAGGGGAACATGACAGTGTGTATTAGGAAAAGCACTGGAAGAGGAGAAGAGAAACCTGATATCTAATTCCTCTTTGCAGAACCCACGGTAGACCCAGCAAGGGGCCTGTCTGAGAAAATCAGTGTTTATGTGTGGCATAAAAGCCACAGATTCATTTGGGTGGTTCCCTGGAGCAGCAACAGTAGGAAATGTCAGCAGTAGGAAGTGTAGAAACCATGTTGTAGGTTCCATCAAGGTCAAGGCCAGAGAGGCCAAGTTCTAACTACAGTTCCAGAGACATGTAAGCAGCTATAAACTGGAGACAAAGGTAAGGGAATAAGAAGTTAGGCAGAGACTATAATGCAACTGGAAGGGAAAGTAAGGACTGAATTAAACCCTGGGGTGAATGACAAGTCATTCATTGTTTGGATTACCTAAGGCTCATTTATATTGATTACTGAATACTTGAGTTATTATTCTCTCTTTGCAATTTATCCTCCAAAATCCTAATTCAGAAAGGCATCACTATCTGATTACACCCTCTTCTCCTTCCAGTTTAGCTGCACAACCGCTTGACTACACCTGTCTGGGACCTTACTGTGACCTTCAACAGCACTCGTATCTTCACTGCCCTCCCTATTGGACTTGAGTTCTATGCTCTATGTTTTCAATCATTCCCTTATCCACATACTCTACATCCTTGCTTATTTGCTCTTTCTTCATCTACTCTCCTATCAAACTCCCATATGTGGCTAAGCACACACCTCACTGCTTTCTTCATACCTCACCCAGAATCCAGAGTGGGGAACCCCTTACTCGGAAAGACTGGAATCAACAAAAATTAAGTCAACAAACTTAACTGGGCACCAAGAAAAAAATCTGACAAAGAAAATTAAGAATGGGGCCAGAGAGGCATGTTTAAAAGCTCTACAGATGATTCTGATGTGCTAGGACGTCCCTTTAGAAAGGTATCTCTCTGTCTGTCTTTCTCCATCTCTGTCTTCCTGGTAACCAGAATGTAAGCTCCTAATTGACTTAAAGTTTTCATTAAGGTATAACCGCAGAAAGAAGGCAACTTTATGAAAGAGAAGGAGAGGGTCACCCAAGCAGCTTTGACACCCAACAGCATCAGAGGTCTCTGGTGGCTGTGGGAGGGCACACCAGCAAGAAGCAACACCAGCTGAAAGTGGACCGTGTAATGGAAGGTCTCCAGAACCCAAGCAACAAACCAATCAGCTAAGACCAAGCAGGATAGAAACTACAAGGTGAAGACTCAAGAAAATATTTGTGGAAAGTACAGATGATGTGTGCATTTGGGGATTTGATAAGCATTGGTGACACCCAGACTAAACTGGATCATTTGGGGAAAGCAGGCTAGGGAGAGCTTGTCTAGAGCAGAGTGCTGGCACCACTCTCATGCCCCCATTTCTTCTCTGGAGCAGTGGAAGTCAATGCCTGGTGTATTACATCTTACTGAGTGTTTCAGAAGCAGTTCCATCACATCCTGATGAGGAAGATGGGGTGGGGAGAACCTAAGCCCAACTAAGAATAGACTCAAAATGCATATCCTAATCTGAACTGGATTAAGTCACTGGTCAAATAAATTCCAAGGATTTGGGATGAAGAAAGGGCACCTTGGGATGAGATTGAGACTACCAGGTTCATACTTTGGAAAGAAGGTGGAAAAGCCATTTGGTAGAGTCTAAGAGGAAAGCAGAGAGCTCTCCATGCTTCCAGTGAGCAGTCTTGAGTGCCCAGGAGCCCTCACTATTTCTAACACTAGTCGGGAAATTAGATGAAATCTGTGCCTTTCTCAGTATGTCCACTGGACCCTTCCCCATCATCACCACCAATTATTATCCTTGCTTCTTAGATGATTTGATCATAATCTAATTCTAATGTGTTCAAAGATGACAGAAGCCCTAACGGAGGTGCTTAATGGATGGGTGAGTATTTAACATCAAGTACCTTGAGATTGAGAAGCCTGGAAAGTATTCCAGGTACTAAGCTGACAAAGAGAGAAGGCACACAAACTGAACATCTTAATAACTAACAATGGATTAAAGACGAGAGGTCCTTTCCAAGGCTCCCAGACTCTGTGAATCCTGAGGTTATGGTACTTCCCCAAGGGAAGGAAAGAGTCACATTCCTCCCAGAAAGAAGTAAAATTGAATTTTTCACCAACCCTGGTTGGTCTGGACCAACCCAGATATAATCTGATTTACTAAAAAAAGAAATGTGATGTTTGTTGCACATGAGTGTTGTGAGGCTAATTATATATATAGGTCATGTATGTGCACAAGCTCCTCCTCTAATGTCCAGCACCTAATAGAAGCTTAACAGATGCTAGTTCTCTCTTGGGACATTTCTTCGTACTGATCAGAAAATTTAATAATGGTCAAAGTTATTGACCTTGGGAATGATGGAAGAAGGCTCCTGCTCATAATAGTGGCCTCATGTTGCAAAACAAAGGTGTTCCAATTCTTTGACCTCACTGTCTCTACTCCCTATTTCTCCACTTTTATTGCCAGCCAAATGCTGCTCCCCCCCAAAACAAAAACTCTTGCAGCTGCTGTATTTTCATTCCTTAAAGGTATTATGCAAATACTCATCTTTCAGCCCTTTTCTCACATCCATCTGTCTTCCTGCCTGGAATATTTGCCCTTCTTCTTTCCATTGCCCTAATCCTACCCATTCTCCAACTAACCACCTCCTATGTATTCCTCTACAAAGACATCCCAGTGCCTACCAAAATATAATGCAAAATATAGTGCTTACACTTAATAGAGACTCCATTCATCTAGACATGCTTCTTGTTGAAATATACATTCATTCAACCAATATTTTTATGAGTGCCTACTATAGTCTCCAGGAGAGCCAAGATATTTTCACCTAACTTGTTCACTACTATATTCCTAGTGGCTATTATAGTGGTTTATATTTAGTAGATCTCAATAAATATTTGTTGAATGAGTGAATGCTGAGGATATAGTGGTGAACAAAGGAAATAAGATTCTTGTTATTAACCATGGTGTTGTCTTGTTGGTGATAACAATAGCACATCTTTTTTTCTCCATGACTCATAAATGATAACATTCCCCCAAAGTTCTGTTCTAGATGCTCTTCTCTCTATACCCATTAGAGTGGCAAAGCCATCCACTCCTGCAGCTTCAGCCATCACCTCTGTGCAAATGAATTTGTCTGATTAAGGATTGATTTTTCTTTCTCCAGAGAAAACGATAAAGATAACTTTATTTCTGTCTATGTGAGTAGACCTAAACTAGAGACATACATCCTCAGCGTAAGGGTACAATCCGGCCTTCAGATCACCTCCTATTCTCTTAAGACACAGAGGGGAAGAAAGAAGAGCCACAGACCAAGGAATGGAGTTAAGACTGCACTTTCTTACCACTCCAGTTGGATTCAACTCATGCTGGCATAGGAAAAGGAGTTTTAAGTGAGATTTTGGATGGAAGGAAGGTAAGGTTGTTCTGATATCCATGTCCTTAAGCTCTAGACAGAAGAGAAAACTCACTTCCTTTAGCAGGTCCCAGCAGGTACAACACTAGCAGCCCAGCCAGGTATTTGATGCATATTAACTTAGTTAGTAAAATAATCCTAATGTTATTCCAACTTACAGACAGAGGAACTTAGGCACAGAGAGTTTTAGTAACATCCCCAGTGTTTACAGAGTCTGTAACTAGCTGGATTGGCCCCAGCTGGAGCCACAGCAAAAGTTCTAACCACTATGCTACATCGTCCCTGTGAATATGAAGTAACATTTTCCTGGAAGACTGGTGCTTGCTTCCAGGAATGGACTTATCCCAGATACATCTTAGCAAAACTGCCATTAGAAGTGAATACACTCATGTGCTGCACAAAGACATTTCAGTCAGTGACAGACCACATGTACAACGGTGGTCCTGTAAAAGTGTTATGCAAGTGAAAAACTCTGTCATCTGGTGATGTCTTGATGATCCTGATCCTGTGTAGGCCTAGGCTAATGTGTGTTTGTCTTAGTTCTTAACAAAAAAGTTTAAAAAGCAAAAATAAAAATAAAAAATGTTAAAAATAGAAAAAAGCTTATGGAATAAGGATATAAGGAAAAGAATTTTGTACAGCTGTACAATCTGTTTGTATTTTAAGCTAAGTGTTATTACATGAAGGATAAAAAAGTTAAAAATTTTAAAAGTTTATAAAGTAAAAAAGTTACAGTAAGCTAAGGTTAATTTATTATTGAGGAAAGAAAAATATTCTTAAATAAATTTAGTGCAGCCCAAGTGTCCAGTGTTTATAAAGTCTGCAGTAGTGTATAGTGATGTCCTAGACCTTCACCTTCACCTTCACCTTCACTCACTGACTCCCCCAGAGCAACTTCCAGTCCTGCAAGCTCCATTCATGGGAAGTGCCCTACACATGTACCATTTTTTTTATCTTTTATGCCATATTTTACTGTACATTTTCTACGTTTAGATATGCTTAGATACACAAATACTTTTACTGTGCTGTTACAGTTGCCTACAGTATTCAGTACAGTAACATGGTGTACAGGTTTGTAGCCTAGGAGCAATAGGCTATACCATATAGCCTGGGTGTGAAGTAAGCTATACCATCTAGGTTTGTATTAGGTACACTCCATGTTGTTTGCACAATGATAAAATTGCCTAATGATGCATTTCTCAGAATGTATTCCCATCATTAAGCAATACATAACTGTATATATTTCTAATCCTAACCGCCTTCCTAAGTGCCAGACCACGTTTCTAGCTGGCTTCTAAAAAATTTCACCAGATTGTCTCACCAGCACATTCAATCCAAAATGTCTAAAGATGAAATTATACTAGTTTCTTATCCTGAATTATCCGTCTTGTTACTATTACCCTACATTTTCAGTCACACTGTCTGGAAATATTAATATTGGCATTTACCTCCCCCTCTTCCATTAATTCTACCCCAAATTAATTATAACATCCTATAGATTTGACTTCTTTAAATTATCTTTAAAATATGATCCCTCTATTTAATTGCCATAGCTTCAACCCTGGTTTCTATCCTTCACTGATAATAGCTATTAACCTACTAAATGCTTATCCTGCATCACTCTCTCTCTCAAAGCTATCCAGAAAACCTAGATTGTATTAGTCTTCCTGGAGGATGATTCTAATTACACTGCTAATAACCTTGAATGCCACCTCCCAGCCCCCACAATTGCTTACCAAATTACATACAAATTTCCTTGCCTGCCATTTATCTCCAAGACACCTTCCAGGCCTTGTCTCCTACTGGTCCCCACCACAAACCCTATGCTTTGGCCAAATTACATTGTAGTTATATTTTACCTCCATGCCTTTGTTCAAATACTTACCCCCTCTTCTACCTTTTGAAGTTTTCCTCATCCTTCAAGGGCCACATCAAAGGAAGCTTGCTCCTCAGGCGCCCTCCCTGAGCTCCCTGTGTGAATGTGCTCACTCTTTCCTGAGCTCCCAAAACACTTCTCTTCTTTGACTTCTATTCTGAACTACTCTTCTTGCCCTCAGTCTTGTTACCTCCTATCCATACCTCTCCCTGAGGCCAGGGTAGTTTCTCAAAAATGCAAATCAACCCTGTCCAAGTCGTACACACACACACACATCCATCCCTATCTCTATATGTCTTCCTCATCTTTTATTTTTCAGGGGTTGCAGGACCACTAAAGAGGAAGTGGGCAACAGGAAGAGTATGTCACTCTGGACAGATTCATGAAGGTTCTTAATCTACAGCCAATCAACCAAGTTGTTTTTGCTCCTCGCCACCACTTTCAGAGTGTTTGCACACCAGTCTATCCCATCCAAAATCAGCAACACCAGTGCATTCATGTCATTCCTGTACTCAGAGACTTCAATGATTCCCCCACTTCCACTCAATTCACAATCTCCAGTCTGTTTCCAGTCCTCTGCTGCTTCCCTGTCTGTCTCATGCTATGCTATTTCCAATTCCATGCTTTCCTCTGAAACTGTTGAGCCTTTTGCCTCTATCTGCAATGTCCTTGTCTCGGTCACCTGGGTATCTGTGAACTCCCTTTCCTCTAAAATTTCTATATCTCCTGTTTGAATTCCTTTTATGACATATACTACATTCTACTTTGTAACTTATTTTTTGTGATAAATGTATTATTCCGTTACTAAGTTGGAAGTTCCTATGTTATATAACCAGCCTGTCCTGTTTCCCCAATGGGATGGTTAATTTTGTATGTCAACTTGGCTAGGCTATGGGGGCCCAGTTGTTTGGTCAAATACTAGTTTAGATGTTACTGTGATGGCAGATGTAATTAACATTTACAATCAGTTGATATTAATTAAAGCAAATTACTCTTCATAATGTGGGTAGGCCTCAGCCAATCAATTAAAGGTTTCAAGAGCGAAAACTGAGATTTCCCAGGGAAGAAGAAACTTTGCCTCAAAATTGTAACACAGAAATCCTGCCTGAGTTTTCAGTCTGCTGACCTGCTCTATAGACTTTGGACCTGACAGCCCCCACAGTCCAGTGAGCTAATTTCTTAAAATAAATCTCTCTCTTTCTTACTCTCCATGTATACATGCATTGGTTCTGTTTCTTGGGGCACATGAGTAGGTCACATTTAATCTTGTTTTAAAATTAACCAATTCAGACCCTATTCCTTCCTTAGTACAAAGACTCCCCCCACACCCTGCCCAACATCCTCAGCCACAGATAAGTCAAGAATTCCCATGGGCTAGAAAATTGTGCCTGTCTTCTGAAATGCTCCATTCTCTGCATCATGGAGTTTTTGCCGAAAACAGGCTTTTATCCAGGTATTCGGGCAGTCCCTGCTCTCTCCTAATCATGCTCTGGTGACAAGGACCTTGCTGCTATAGCAGTACCTCCTCAGGGTGCAGGGAAGGGCTGGAGTAGCATCTCTCCCCCAGCCTTGCACTCAAAAGTGCTCACAACACACCACAGTGGGCCTGGGCTTCCAAAGCCATAATCACTCTGTTCTAGTGCCAGCCACACCCTGCGCCTACTTATGACAATGATGCTGGCCCTGGCCACTACTCTGGACTAACCTCCTCCTTAAAATGAGTTCCCTCTTAAGACTTTCATTTATTAATAGCTGTCTTCAATCAAGGTCACTTCAATCCATCAAACATATAGAACACTGAACCTCAAATGCATAGATATTAGTTCCTTTCCTCCAGAACGCTCCTTGGTCTCTATCCAAATTTGCCCTACATGTACATAACTGAAAGGCACCAACAAAGCTGGCTCTTTCCAAAACAAGGAAGGTGAGCTCCAAAGCATATTAATATTTTCACCTTTAGTTCTAGAAGCTATCCATAACTTACTAGGGGTAGCTTTTCTAGTTTTAAAATTGTTTTAAGTACCATTCATCATGCTTCTTCATCGGTGACTTCTCAGGCAATAGATCTCAAATAAATCAATGGATCAATAAACCAGTTCCCATTGGCCCAAATATCCTGTCTTTTCCTCTCACCTTGGGCCTTAGGAATTTCTCCTATCCCTGAGTGTTTTGTGGTATTGACATCTCATAGAAGTAAGTTGCACTCTCACATTGGACCTGTAGTGTTGGGCAGGTGTATTCAAGGCCTTCTGAAAGCCAGGCAAGGAAATGTGTATTTAATTTGGTAAACAATAAATAGGGAGTCATTGAACTTGAGTACTTAATTTCAAAGTAATAAAAAACAAATTCTCTGCTTTATTAATACTACAAATTCAGCATATTATATACGGAGAGGAGCTTTTTTTAGAGCAAGGGATAGCTACTGGTAAGCCTTTTGTGCCTGCAAGGGAGGGTCAGGGTTTCTATAAACTCCTATAAAAAAAAAAAAAAACAGTTCCAGATTGGCAAATTTTCAAATATTCCTCATTTTTGCAAATCACATTTCAAAAGAGAAAGCATTTGCATATTCAAGGTGAAATCCCATGGAAAGATGCCTCATGCCCAGTTTTATAGAGTAATTATTTCTACATTTTTGAACTGGCACCACCTTCAAAATATGCCAGCTCAAACTGCACAATAGACATAGGTATTAATTAGACAGGCTAATTATCCAGACTTGTTTAGACTAATCAAGTGATGAAACAGCTTCAATCTGTTAGATTTTTCTTGAACAACTAACAGTAAAACATGAACTTGTTATGACTAGTAAATTGCACAAACACAATTTGCAACTAAGAGATTCTGCGTTCCCTGAATGCAGGCCTTCGCTCACAAAGCCGGGTCCACAGCCAGCTCTGCCTCCAAAGGTACTTTGAAGAAAGGTCTTTCTGTCTCCTCGCAGGGGAAAATCAATACTGCACACTGGAGGGGAAGATGGAGAGTTGAAACATCCTCTTCACATGGATGAGTAAACACCACCTCACCTCCGTGCTTGGGATGGCGCAGCTCACAACTGCAGGCTGCAAGGCAGACTCCAAATAAAACCCTTCGCCAGCACAGAGCGGCAAGGCGAGCACTCAGCCCTGGAGCTGGCATAGCGGAGCCCTTTGCCTCATATAATTGCATTTCTGTGCAACTGCGGATCTGTGCGCGCCTGCAGAATTGCATAATTTGCCATTTATCCAGCTGTTATTCCAGCAAACCTATTGTTTGCACACCGATTTGACTGCCTGCCTAATAAATCCAAAGGAAGGGAGGGAGGGAGAGGGAAAGTTTGCACCATCACACTGTGTTCTCAGCATCTGCTTCGTCTTAAGCTACCTGCCCCTCCCACATTTAGAGAAAATCATAGGTCTCAAAGCTTCCATGAATAAGAGCTTTGCGTGGGTCCTTCTCACCCCAGTGTTCATCACTTGCTGGGAAAGATGAATGTTTTTCACATCCTTTGTGTCTTAACCTGGTTATGTTTCCTTCTCCTCGGGTCTGAAACAAAGCTTCCCTTCCTCGTGGCTTCTCCCTTGCTGCTCTTCTGTTTTTCCTCAGATGCCCTGGTATTTCTGGCTTCTCCCCACATTGAGTCAGATCTGAGTATGGGTTGCAGAAAGCTTCCAACGTCATCACCCACTACTAAAGGTAGGCAGGCTCTGACAGCTCTTCACAGCCCACATCCTCAGGCTAGTATTTTTCCGCTACAATGGTGATAAAAGATAAGTCATTGTTCAAATGTTCCAATGCTGGGAACCGTCTAAAAGCAGGGCTTTGAAAATACAAAACATTGCTAGTTCCCAGGGACAAAATTCACATCTTTCTTTGTGCCATCACAAAGCTCTTCAACACTCCAGTAGAAGGGAGCCCTAATTACGCGTGACACTCCAGAGGAGGTGTGAGAAGCACACAAGCTGGTGCATAATGATGAGGGACTGGAGAGGCCTCGGTGAATCAGAAGTCAGGACAGGCTGCTGCTGCCTCTCCTCACCAACACTCCCCGCCCCCTGCCCACAGGGGGCCAGTTAAGTCTGTCTATTGAGATTTTCCACCAGCAATTAAATCAGAATATAAAATAATTTCTGAACTATTCATCTTCCCTAATATTAAAGTATGTATATGTAGATGTGGGTTATAGAATATAAAGTAAGGGAAATGCACGTGAGTACTCGGGCTTGTGCAATAGACATACTTCAGGAAATGTGGATGAATTTTATTTTATCAATCAAATCAAAGCCCTTAGGGACTTCGTTATTGAAAGACATTTTACTGTATACTTGCTTACAAAATACATAATGTTTCTGATAAATATGGTTTTTCTTATATAGTTCTTTTTCAAGTAGGAACATAGTTTCTTATTTGAAAATGGGCATAGCCATGTATTTCTTCAAATAGAAAGTTCTGAAAAATTTTTCTAGATTCCTGTCCAATCTATTGCAGTGCTCATTCAGGCCAGATTTATAATATTCTACAGGCAAATTGTAGAATAATCCAAGACATAACTTCCGTATCTCACATAAGACCTTTGTCTAATATATTCAGGAAAATGTAGCCAGCCTGCTTTAGATTCCAGCACACCTTTACATAGCCATCCTTGTGAGATGGTTGCCCCTTGCCCAGAACTGCACCCCTTCTTAAGGTAAAAATATCCATGTGGGGAATATCTGAGGTACCTAATACCCTTTCATCCTGATCACTTGGCAGCCCTTATCTCTCTGTATATAAATTCACTTTAATAATGAGTTCGTAACTATTAGGGCTTCCTAAAACTTAAAGAAATGTACTTTTGAGATGGCAATTTTTTTTCAAGTGAAAATATTTAGATAAAATCTGGATGACCACTAATTTAGGTATGTCATAGAAGTACCTCAGAGATTGAAATTTGTATTAACCACCCTAGAAGACGGTATTTTTAGTTTGTGTGTGTATGTGTGTGTATTTGTTAATTGTGGTAAAATACTCATAACAAACATGACCGTTAGTGACATTTAGTACATTCACAATTGTTGTGTAACCATCACCATTATCCACTTCCAGAATGTTTTATCACCCTAAAGGGAAACCTGTGCCCATTAAGCAGCGACTCCCAATCCTCCTCACTCAGCCCTGCATCTCCTGGCAACCACTAAACTGTTTTCTGTCTCTGTGGGTTTGCCTATTCTGGATATTTCATACAAGTGGAATCATACGATAGATAGGTAGTCTTTTGTGTCTGGCTTCATTCACTCGGCATTGGCAGCCCTTCTGGGTACAAACCACCTCTAGTTAATTGCTTTGAGGTCTATCTTTCACTTCCATCCCCTCTCTTCCCTTCCCAGGCCCTCACAGTGTTGTCTGCAATGTGTTCAGGGTGAAATCGCCATTCCCAAGATTGTCACCCACTGTGGGAGCTCCTCAGGGGCCTCTCAGACAGTCCACTGCCACCACATTTCAGGACTGACGCTGGGGCCGCCCAGGGAGGTGGAAGAGCAGCAAGTCACCTGCAAATTTTTCTGTGGTTTTCATATTTTAAAATAAAATGTGAGAGGTGCATTTTTTTCTCTCCTGACAAACTTAAGTGATAATTAACTGGTAACAGAGAATCTCTCCTGAAGTGTCACAATGTGCTTGTACATAACAGAGCCACCCTTCACATCTGCACCACAGATTAGCTCCAAGAGGAACATTTGCCTAAGACCAAAAGAGCCGGCATTGCTCACCTCATCCCGGGTGTTCATCCATACACACGGTGCTCATATCACACCAGTGCTTTTTTTGTCAACAGAAGCAGTGTAAGAAAGAGCAGATGGTGGTGTGGTGGGGAGAACACTGAACTGCAAGTGCAAAGATACTGCTGCCATTTATTAGAGACATAACCGCGGGCAAGTCAGGGAACCACCTGAGCCTTAGGTTTAAAGCAGGGTCATTTTAAACCATGGCTGACCTCACCAGGTTGTTGCCAAGATAGAAGCCAAGAAAACATACACAAAAGCTCTTTGTAAACTGTGACCACATTCCCCAATGCCTGCTAGCATGTAAGCATCATGTTATAAACTGAATTGTGCCTCCCCTAAATTAATATGTTGAAGCTCTTACCCCCAATATGATGGTATTTGGAGATAGAGCCTATAAGGATATATTAAAGGTTAAGTGAGGTCATAAGAGTGGGGCCCTAATCCAACAGGACTAGTGTCCTTATAGGGAGTGGACAAGACATCAAAGACTTCTCTCTCTTTCCATGTGCACGAGAGGGATGACAGCCAGCCACAAGCTAGGAAGAGAGGCCTCACCAGAAACTGAATTTGCTGGCACCTTGGTCTTAGACTTCTAGCCTCCAGAACTGTGAGAAAATAAATTTATGTTGTATTTTATGACCGCAGCCTTAGCAAACTAATATACATAATGAAGGCAAGAACTTAGTCATGGGTTTCTGCTTCTGTGCCTAATGCATTGCTCAAGACATAGTAGACACTTGGCAAGATTTTAATGAACTAGTGAAAGAAAAAAATAGTGTTATTACAGTGCTATGATTATCAGTATCCAGGGCAACACAACTAACCTCAAATGAGCATCAAGTATGGATAAATATCCAGATCATTTTTACACATTATAACCAGGTTAGCACAAGATGATGTCGTTTCCCATTTATCTTTAAGTACTATTAGAGAGGAAACAAGAAACATTGTTCTATTAATGTGAAAAATAGAAAAGAAAAGTGAACTTCAATTTGAGATGGGCTCTTATTATAAGCCTGAAAAAATTGACTCAAAATTTACTCTCCTAGGATTCATTCTGCTTGGTCTCTACCCATGTTGTGATTATGTTTTTACTCCATGCTCCATCACAGAGAAACTTTACTCGCTAACACACACAACATTGCAAATGTGTTTTCAAGTCTAGAAGCTTCTCCTAGACTGGAGCTAGCTCACTTCCTCCTTCCCTGACTCCCTCCTTCATCCCTTCCTTCCTTCATTCTTTCTTTCTTTGTTGTTCCTGTTATAATTTCTCATTGTTTTGTTTTCAAATAAACTTTTTCAGGCATGTGAAAATATTTTAATGGGAATCCATGACATATTATTCACCACTAAATACTTCCAATTTTACCACTTTTTTAAAAAAAGATATTTTCTCACACAATGACAATGTCATTAGTATACCTAACAAGATAATAATAATTTCTCTTTTTGTTTAATACCCACTTCACATTCAAATTTCTCTAAAAGAACCAAAATGTCCTTGCACAGTTGGTTTGTTTAACTCAAGATCCACTCACAGCCTTTAGTGTACATGGGACAGAAACTGTGTTTTGCTCTTCTTCTTAGCCTTAGTGCAGCCAATACTTACTGCTCAGTGGGCACTCAGTGAAGGCTTTTTCATGGAATAGACATTTATTGAGCCATGCCATGTGCCAAACAATCTCTTAATTACTGGTAATGCAAATACAAATGAGATATGCTTTTGCCCTCAGAACTCAAATCTTCAAAAGTGGGATGAACCAAAATGAATATTGAAGTACATGAGTGAATGCAATTAAGGTGAATTTATCAAGGCTAGATCTGTTATTTTTCCTTCAGAAAAGGTTTTAGAGTGGAGTCTGCTGAGTTTTCCTAATAGAAGCATCAGTTTATTATTTCAATAGCTAAAAATTCATATTTAAAGTTCCATTGTTTGACCACCATTTCAGAAAGGTTGCTGCACACACATTACTGATTTTTGTTGCTGTTGGTTCCAGGCTGTTCTTTATATTTTATTTTCGGAAAAAAATTGGGTATTTAAATGTTACAGCGCCCCTCTCAATGATAAAACAACCCATCACTTAGTAGCTTTCTGTTGTCTGCAGGATATAGGGCCACCTCCTTAAGCAGCCTGCTAGGCCCTCTAAAATCCAGTCTTGCCTGTTCTTCCAGATTCATCTCCACCTCATATTTTAGGCTCCACTGAAACTGAATAGCTATCATCATCACATCCTGAAATCTCTGTGTATTCGTGCCAGCCTCTGCTTGTCTGTCTCCACTTTGTATGTCCTTTGCCCCACCTCCCCTGGAAAACTCAGTTCAGGTGTCCCTTACCTCAGGAGGCCTCTGTGATCCCCTGCACTTGACTGGAATCCCTCCTTCGGCTTCTAGGGCACTATGTATGAATCTCATTCAACACATACCATGTTGTGCTGTAATAATCCAATGACAATCTGACCTCTCCCTCCTTTCCTCCTCCTAGACCAGACATGACCCTCTCCAGGGCCAGGACCACTTGACTTGCACCTCAGTTTCCCCCAGGTGCGGCTGAGGCGTGGCAATCAGAGGCCCTCAATTCTTTGGGCAGAATTCCTAGATTACAGTGGGAATAAAGTAGATAGTTTTAAAAGTTAAGAGGTAAAGATCATGATATTCTTTTCAACCCCTTTAGTCAGATGTTGCCAGATGTGAGTCATGTGATATTGGAGCTGCAAAAATGGAGGGAATGTTGTAGGGTAACCCTCTCATCTGGCAGTAGAGGGTACCGAACCCCAGAGAGGAAATGGGCATGGGTGTTCATGAATACCCACTGTATTACTCAAAGTCCCAGTAGGAAAGAGACGGCGTATGTGAATAAGGAGGGTGTGTTTGTTTTACAAAAGGACTGTCTACAAAGGTCGAGATGAAGTATGGGGGAACCCCAAGAGGCAGTTCAATAACCTGAAGCTAGAACCAGCAGGAGAACTGTAAACCATTCTAGGGCTAGGATGACCAACGGGTCCCAGTTTGCCTGGGATGTTCCAGTTTTAAAACTCAAAGTCCCATGTCCAGGGAATACTTTCAGTTCCAGCAAACCAAGACAGTTGATCATCCTACCAGGAGCTGAGGTAGGAAGGAAGTGAATGGTTATTAAAACCTGAAAGGAAAGACAGTCCCCTTGAAAGGAAGCTGTGGTCTTCAGACAGGCCACATTTAACCAAAGGGGCCTCACGGGTAGGAAGTCAGAGGTAAACCCCGAACTCACTCTCCTCCCTCCTTCTTAACTCCTGCCTAAGCTCTGCATTGGGCGCCCCATGAGCCAAAGCCAACTGAAAGTCTGGTTCACAGAGGACAGAGAAGGGTGGAGGGTGCATCTGGAGCTGCCAACAGGGCACCCTGCCCAGCTGTGGACACACAGAAGAGCCCAACTCTCTGCCCAATGTGGAACTCACAAGTCTTATTGCAAGAACAAGGTGGTGTTACTCAAATCCTCAAACTCTCCCCATGACTTCCAAACATTTCCAACAAAAAAGGGCTCGGGGAGAAGGGTGCTTTTAAATTCTTCTGCTCGCCTCTGGCTCCCACCCCTTCTCCAGTCTGCACATCACCTTGCCACCCATGGGTGCTGCCTCTGGTCTGCAATGCATAGGTCCAGATGTAAGATGCATCTTCTTTCTCAAATCCCACAAGAAACATCCACTCACAGAAGGCAATTTTTGGGTTTATCAAATCATGTTGGAGATTTGGAGGGAGACATAGGAAGAGTTTATATGGCAAAGAACTTCAAATTGAATAAGACCTCCTTCTGCTGAAGTCCTCAGCCTCTGCCCCTCGTCCACTCAGACCTTCATAGGCTACTACTTGCTCTATCGTGCCCCCTCACCCAATAGCATGTCTTTCTACCTCTTCCCCACTTGCACCTCTCCTCTACAGCCTCCTCCAACAGGACCAAAAGATGCCTCTTGAGCAGTGTGCCATTTGCTTCTGGGCCTCTGCAGGACCTGTCCATGTCCAAGCCATGGGCTCTCACCATTTTCCCCAAGAGACACCCTACAGTGCTCTGCCTACCAGACCCAGCTCCCCTTCTGCAATGGATTCTACTTCCAGCTGTTAGTTGAGAAGTTTTTCACTTCTTATACATTATTCCAGAGAAAGCAGCAGTTGATTTTGATGTGATCCTTTGAGAAGTTTATTAATCAACTTGCATAAAAGCCTGTATTACTGGCTTTCTTGTCTTGTGAAATTCAATTCTTCCTCTGAACATGTCACAGTGCATTACCCTGCTCGGAGTTCGCATATTTAAACATCTTGTAGTTGTTCATGTAGCACAGCCATGCCGTGCTGAGCTCATCTTTTTCTTTCAAAGACTGATTTAGGCAGCTTAGGATCTCAGCTTTTTAAAATGACACTGAGATGAATCTTACTGCATACAAGCTGTCAGTCCACATGTAATTTTGATTTCTAAATCCTGTAAGGTTCTGTATCTTCAAGAGTTATGTTCACACCTGAGCCTTTTACCAACTTTATGTCTGGCCTTAATGTAAGTGCAAAAGGCCAGGTCCCTTCAAGAATGCTCAAACTGTTAGGGAGAAGCTTTATGTTAAATTTTGCTGGCCTTGATGTAGAATACCAAAGGGAAGGAGATGAACCAGGCTCAGAGAGCTGGAAACTGCTCCTGTTTATGTTGTTTCTTTTGAAGATAACAAGAAAATGATCCCTCCAGTCCTCACTAACAGCTTGACTGCAAGGTAGAGAAGGATTTAAAGGAGACGCCAGAGTTAAATTGAATTGTTGTTAAGTCATTTAAATCACAGAGTGTGGAATTTCAGAGCTTCGGCATTGTTTTGCCTTAATCCAGACTTAAATGTTATATAGATATTTTCATCTTAGGATCTAATCAGTCTTGCTTTTACTGCTTTGTTTGCTGGATTTGGTCAATTTTGAAGATTCTTAGGAATTCAACATCATTTGAAATTATATCTCTTCCTGTCCTACTATCTACACATCTTATTGCTCTGATGTAGAAGTACTTTGTAAGCATGTCTTTAGCTTTATAAACTACATTTACAGAGTTAGAGAGGCATAAAGGAACAGGGTCCTGCTAGAGGTCAACAGCCTGAGGCTTTAGCATTACCTCTGCTAATGAGTGTGTGAACTTTGGTGATTGAACTTTGGTTGCTATCCCATTGCTTTTAGCTGCAGGTTATAGAACTACATTGGAAATAACTACCAATAAAAAATACTGATAAGTGTTCTGTTTTTATGGTTTAAACCCCTCTTAGTTGTGTTTTCTATTACACCAAGATGATGGATCTGACATCTCTACAGTTCTTTTGAGAAGAGAACTTTCCCTCATGGTCACAAGGTGGTTGCCACACTCTAGCCATTCCACATGGCCATTACCAAAGGTTGGAAGGAGGTGGGTAATGAGGGCAGTTAGAGAGCACTATCCTTGTATACTTCTTTCATCAGTGAGGAACTATGTTTCCTAGAACCCCCCAAACCCAATATACTTCCTTTACCATCTTGATGGCTTGAAATAGGTCACAATGAAATGTCTAGTTTCAAGGAAGCTGGAAAAGCAGGTAATTTTATCAGCCTTTAGAGTGGCAGGCAGACAAGGGAGAAGGTCATTAGGCACAGCTGGGACAGAGGCTATTCCTGAAAACCTCACATGACCACATGAGACCACTCATGGGAAAATTCTCTGGAGTTGCTATATTTAAACTCATATCAGAGCCTCATGACTCTCTAATAATATAGACATATTTATTGAACCAAGAACTATCCTGTAATGACTATAAGGAAAACCTTCCTGTAAAAAATAATTCAAAACAAAACCAGAAAACCAAATATGGCAGAAGATTTCAGAAGAGTCTAAAGATGCCAACTAAATACTATCCTAGGCTCTTCAGCATCCAGGAGATCACTGACCAATGCATCAAAAGCAGAAAAATGAGCAGCAGTTCTTTCACTAAATCACAATGTACCCCAAATTACGAATAGATTGTCCTGATGAATTTAAATCAGAAAACAAATTGATGAAGATCTGCGAACCTCCCTTTCCAGATATCTCAGAGCCCTCCAATGCATACTCCTGAACCCCGTCCCTGAGCACAACCCCAGCAGGCTTTTGTGCATAAAGTGGAATTAGTCAACACAGAAATTAAGCTACAGTTTAGCAATAACCATTCAGTGACTCGTAGAGACATGCATCATGAGAGAAATGTCAGAGACTTGGCAGACATAAATGTCTGAAAGAAAACATTCCAATAAAATGTACTGAAACACACAAAATCCAAGCGACAAGCCAGGCTTTCTGAAGCAATCCAAGCATACCCAGGGGTGGTTGGGAAAATCAGAGAGATTAAAAACACATATGATCCTTAAAATAAAATTCCAAATTAATGCCTCTTTATTTGTGTATGAAAATGATACCTCTGGGGTTAAAGCTATTGTGCTAAGCAAATTTAGCTTCGGTGTGCATTAAATGTTTTTTGACTGACTGGTGATAGGATTTTTTCCCTATCAACAAATATCCAGCAACTTCTCTATTTGCTCATCCTGATCAGAAATAAATCCGATCAAATCGGATAATACTTTCCCTTGCAGTTTAAGAGCCACATAAACTTGCTGTTCATTTGGTTAATATACACGAGTCAGAGGAGAAGGCATCACAGGCCTGTTCTTTACTTTCTTTCTTGGACCCTTGAAAGAACATAGGAAATGGAGCAAAAAAGGTGAGTGTGTACACAGCAACCTCCTTAGAGGCGGGGCAAGCAAAGGAGAGGTCCTTTCGGAAGAGACAATACAGGCATCCCACCAGGGCAGGCGATGCCATAAGAGGCCAGCCTGGGGGCCCCAAGACTACCCACAGGGCACACACCATCTGGAGCCTCCGGATACCCCTACATTCAGCCTCACTGGTGAGAGAGGGGCTGCTCCGGACCCAGTGCAAGCAGAGCAGAGGCCCTAAACCACTGATCTCAATCAGGAACATTTTCCCCACGTAGGGGATATCTGGCAATATCTGGAGATATTTTTGATTGCTACAACTGGGGGAGGTGGTACTGCTGGCCTGTGGTGAGTAGGAGTCAGCGATGTTGCTAAACACCATACAATGCACAGGACCACCCCCAGCAGACAGTCGTCTGGTCCACGATGTCAATAGTGCCCAGGCTCACAAGCTCTGCCCTAAACTGTGAGAGAAGGAAGCCAATGTTGGGCAAAGGGGAAAGCTGTGTCTTACTCATCGCTTTATCAACAGCACTCAGTAAGTTACCCTGAAAGTAACAAACTAATTCCAAACCCTGCTTTACTGTTAACATACTCATAAACCTTGAACTTGATAAAATCCCTTTGTCTCACTCTGCCTCGATTTTCTCACTTGTAATTGGGACCCAGGGATGCAGGTGTTAACAATATCTAATGCAGTGTGAGCATCCTTAACCTGAAAATCCAAAACCTAAAATGTTCCAAGTTCCAAAACTTTTTGAGCACCAACATGACACTCAAAAGAAATACTCATTGGAGTATTTCTGATTTGGGATTTGGGGATTAGGAAGGCTCATCCAGTAGGTGTAAAGTAGAGCTACCATGGCAAGATAGGTCAGTTGGAGCCAGCCCCAAAAGTCAAGGCTGGAGGAAGGGAAGCAGAGCTGCCTGCCTGGTACCTCCCTTACCTCGTAGCTTTCCCCCATCATGTGTGTCATATGTACCAAGGTACTGGCTGCATGGATGGGATCCACATGAATTAAACAAGTGTCAGAAGAGAAATCATCTCAAAGCTTGCCTTTCTTTGTTGTCACAAAATAAAAGATGAACCATTTCTACACCGTATTGTTACATGTGATGAAAAATGGATTCTTTTTGACAATCCAAGTGTTCAGCACAAAGGTTGGATAAAGATAAAGTGCCAAAACACAGTCCAAAACTGAATATTCATCAAAAAAAGCTAATGGTGTCTGTTTGGTGGTCCAGTGCTGGTATTATACACTACAGTTTCATGAAACCTGGTTAATTGATTACAGTGGTTGTCTACCGCAACCAATTGGATGAAATGATGAGGATGCTTGTGATTAAGCAGCCAAGATTGATCAATAGAGACAGGACAATCCTCTTGCAAGACAACACCTGACCACATGTTGCACAAACAACGCCACTCAAACTACAGATGCTGGACTTGGAAAAGCTCTGTCATTTACCGTACTCACCAGACTTTGCACTGACTACCACTTCTTCCAGGCTTTGAAACTCTTCTTGAAAGGAAAAATATTCAATTCTCGACAAGCTGTGGAAAATGCCTTTCATGATTTCATCGCCACTTGCTCTCCAGGCTTCTTCACTGCTGGCGTAAGCAACCTACTATTAAGATGGCAAAACTGTGCCAATAGTTTAAGCACATACTTTGATTAATTTTACTGCTTCTTGTTTGAGATATAATAAACTACACTTTTGATTGGAAATGGGACATTTCTTATTTAATGACCTAATATTTTAAATGTTAAGAGACCTCAAGAGATCAACTACTTCAATCCAAACAGGAAAAGCACCTGTCCTGAGGTATGTATGGTTATTCAGAGCCAGGAGTTACAGTCCTTAATCTCTCTATTTGTTCATCTGCAAAGTTGAAACAGTAATACTACTTTAATACCTTCTAGGATTAGAGATGGCTACCACTCTGCACTGAGCATTACCTTGTTTCCTTGAATTGCAGACAGAAGCAAGTTGCAGAACTCCAGAAGCCAGAGGCCAGTCAAGGGAGTTTTCTCTCCCTTTATCCCCCATCCAAGAAGATGCTTTAAAAATTCAGATATTATTTGGATGTTACTCTCTTTGCTCCCACCTCTTTGCCAAAGTGGAATACTTTGCTATCTAGCAGTCCTAGGCCTCTGAACTTCAAAAGCTTGCTTGGTCAGAGAGAAGGACCCAGAGGAGTTTGCCTGCAACTCTCAGAAACCACAGACATGAGCTGGCAACTGCTTCAAAGGCAGAAGATGTTCTCACCCTTTAACAGAATTCCCAAGTAAAAACAATAGACCAGTGAAGGGACAACTAGCTATATCTCTCTCCCTTCACTTGGGATATATATATATACACACACACATATATATATACATATATGTATTTGTTATTCTGTTCTTTAATAGAAACACTGGCAAGCAAACTAGCATACTTTTAGACAGAGAGATCTTCCCAGAAAATTTGCAAACATTGCTTTTTCTTTTTCCTTTTTACATATGTATGGTCTATCTTCTGAGAAAGGGCCCATGAATCTTTACAATATCTTCACTAAGAAAAGCAGCAATAGTTACAGCTTGTTAACTCTGCTTTCTACATTTATATATATATATATATACACACACACATATATATATATACACACATACATATTATTATACCTGGAGTATATGTGGTGGGGGTGGAGGCAGGGAGGTGCTTAAAGCCCATGAAGATTTCACCATGGGAATTAAATAACAATTACATATTTCATAGGGATCCCATAAGGCTTTAGTAAAATCAATATACAAATGCATAGCACAATGTCTAAGTACCTTGTACTTAATCAATGCCAGTTCCCATCTGCCTCTTGTGTTTATATCAGAATGACGATTAGTGAAGCTGAATTCTTCAACAGCTCCCTAACATCTCTCATTGACCCTGAAAGGAGGAGCAAACATGATGATGCCCTTTATTTAAGCAGCCAGCAAGAGTTGGGTAAGGCAAGGGCTGTTAGAGACAGGATTTGTTCTCTCTGTCCTCTGGTTCCAGTATATGCACATGATGTCATATAGATAAGTTAGAGAAGTAACAGGTGAAAATTGGGCTATTACAACATTTTTATAGCCATAGAAATTATTAAATTATGCTTCATAAATAGGAAAACAACCAATGAATTATACATTCCATACTATGGAATATCAAGAAGATATTATTACCTAGAATGAGATAGATCTCTATGTAGAAATTTGATCTTATTTTTACACATGCATATATCATATATAATACATATTATAATCACATATAATCATATATATTTTTAAATTATATATCAAACATAATCATGTAAGCACATAGGCATGTAAAAATCATATAAATATATTTTTTACATATCTGTGTACTTGTGTGATAAGTGTATGTATCTGAAAGGACACAATTCAAAGAGTTAAACATGAAATGTTTGAAGGGGAAGAGAAGAGTAGATTTTCACTTTTTGTACCATGCATGTGGCAGAAACATTTAATTCAATTCTTATTGACTATCCATATACTTCTCCCGTTTTCTATTTTCCCATGCAGTCAGGTGGGGTCATGTGACTGTTTCCATGCTATGTAAGCAGAAGTGACATACATCACTTTTTGTCTGGGATACTTAAAGTTCTGCGTCCTCCAAGCATTCTCTCTACCACAAAATGAAAGCAGCCTGGACCAGTAAGTCACCCATGGAAGACAGTTTTGCATGTGAGTGCCTAGCCTGAACTAAAACTGTAGTGTACGTTTGTATGTGTGTGTGTGTGTGTTGGGGGAGGGGAGGGGGTGGGATTATTTTGTAAAGATACTGAAATGTGAGAATTAACTAACGTAGTGTATTAGTTATCTGTTGGAACATAACAAATTATCCCCTAAGCTTAGCAGTTCACAGGTCACGAACTCAGAAGGGATTGTGGCTCAGGACCACTCATGAAGCTGTGATCAAAGTGTTGGCCAAAGCTGTAGACATCTGAAGGCTCTACTGGGGCTGGAGAATCTGCTTCTAAGCCCACTCACATGGCTGTTGGTAAGTCTCAGCTTTTGGGTGGCTTTTGGCCAGAGACATCCCTGGCCTCTCCATAGCGTTGCTCATGACAGCACAGCTTGCTTCCTGAGAGAGCGAGAGATGAGAACAAGACGGAAGCCACAGTCTTTTTATAACCTAATCTCAGAAGTGACATCTCATCATTTCTGCCTTACTCTGTTAGAAGCAAGTCACCTAATACAGCCCACACTCAAGGGAATAGGAAATGCACAAGGGTATGCAAAGCAAGAGGTGGATCACGGTGGAGGTAGGGGGCTTCTTTGGGGCTAACCAACCCCAGGCAACATAGCCCATCCTGCCACAAACAGTGTGATATTTTCCCCTGCTATTTGCAACTTTCTACGGCACACACGAGTTACTTTTATAATACAAAAACAAAACAGTAAGACCTTATATAGCATGCTTTTTTAAGAAAGCTACCCAACTAGAATCTTAGAAGTTCTCTCCCCTCCCCAAATAGCTATCTAATATGATAGACAAATAGTAAAATTATCCATTTCGCCTCTACTCAAAGTAAGCCATTGCTTTCAAGTTCTCAAATACACATCTTGAAAATGACTCATTTTACTATACTCCATTTATGCTTTTTTCACCCTAAAGACATTTCCTTTGCTACAATCTAAACTACTAGGAGGTCTCCTGAGCATTTCCTCCAGAAAAACAATTTCCTCTCCATTTCCTAAGTGTTAATTGCACAAAGCAGCCACCTCTGAAGTGAAAATACAAAATGAACTAGACAGCAGCAGTCTTCTAAAGCTGGGTCCCCAAAGTTGACATCAAGCTCTGAAGATGTTGCCTTTTATTAATTAGCTAAAGATCTGCTCATGCCTGCTACTATAGAGCCACCTCACTGTTACACCTTCATCTTTACCAGAGCTCTTCGATATTCTAAGAAAATAAGGTAACTGGGAGATTGGGCTACAACTAGGACCCATCAGCATACCAAGCTGGCAGGATTTGGGTCAGTTTTACAGAGTTTTCATTCCGCTCAGGTGTCTGTCTTTCTTGATGAATCGGAAAAGGAAGACAGGAAGAAAGTGAATATAATTAAATAGCACCACCCTCAATAAGGGATAAAGATAAAAATTTCAAGAGGTTTTCTCCATATTTGAAAGGAAAGTACTAAACAAGCAAAAGCCCAGAGACATCTTTAGCAGGAAAAGACCCCAAGGAAAAAATGAGCTGATATGGGAGACAGGATCTAGGAGGCAGGAAATAAGATCAAGTAGAATAGAAGATATCAGGGAGATAAGAGGGACATTGATAGTATAGTAGATTTTAACTCTCTAAAGAGCAGTCATCAAATTCCACACCACTTTAAGAGTGGACACGCTCTGACCATCTGTACCCTTTGCAAGAGAGAGGTAAGATTCATGTGAGTCTAACAGCATGGTAAAGTTGGCAAGTGACTGTAAATCATTTTTAATAGTTGCAGTTTGCAAAATAATGGGTCCTGTGGGAAGAGAGTGAAGAGATTTCACCACAGCTGGGTAGTCCCTATAATTTCCCTCAATTTCCCCCTAAAAATCCCACATCAGCAATGTAATTGTCTGCTTCACTGTTTCCCTTCCACCCCAGATGGAAGACAGAGAGCATTGAAGAGAATAGTAATGTGACATTCAATAAAGTGTTCTCAGGAAAGCCCCGGGCTGGGTTGGGGAGTGGGAGTGGGGTCCAGGGAGGAAGGGGACAGGGCGCCACTTCTGAGCACAGTCCTGGGCTCCACAGGACCACAGCAGTTTGGCAGAGCCCCCTCTGGGGCAAGGAGAGGGAAGATTAATGATGCTGCACTTTGTCCCCATCCCTCTTCAGAGCTTTTTGGCTCATGCTTACTGTAGGCATTGGCTTGCACTCAGATTTCATTTAAAAGAGTTTGAAGGCAGAAACAGAAATACTTCTCTTTAAAGAAAGTGTCTAGTGAACTATCCGAAAGACTAGCATTTGCCTTTTTTTCCCCTCTTTTCCAGAGTTGAATTTCTTTCAGGCATAAAAGTGGGGGGAAATAGCCAAACTGGTAACAAACTTATATTCTGAAAATAGCCTGGAACCTTCCAGGAGTCAGTAGAAGTGGTTCACCTGAGCTTTCTGCTTTTGACTTGTCTCTGTCAGGTCTTCTGGTCTTAGAGTCCAGAGAAGGATGAGGAGTTGCTGACTGTGTTAGTTAGGATTAAGTGCAGCGGCACATGGCAGGTAATCTGACCTAACAGAGGTCTACACAAGACAGAAGTGTGGTGGCCCCACAAAGTCATTAGGGTTCCATGTACCTTCCAGCTCACTACTCCACTACCCTCAGAGTAGGGCCTCCATCTTTGCTCCCCCTAAAATTGGGGAGAGCTTTAGGACCAAATCTGGTAGTCCAGACAGCAAAGGAGACAAAGGAAGAGAGGACACACACCAGCCATTGTCCACCAGGGGCAACAGAATGAGACTGTCTCAAAAAAAAAAAAAAGAGAAATCACGCTCAGGAAAATATTACTACTTGACCACTGATAATAATAATATTTTACCTCTAACAAGATGCCATCAGTTACAAGACACATCATTATCTAAATATTGCTAGGAAAGGGGGGAAACTGCTGCCAATTTAACAATGACAATGTTTTCATTTTACCTACTTACCAAAAAGTGTGAAACTCATAAGCAAAGCTCAGTGAATGTTCATCATGTCAACACACCCATGTAAATAGCACCATGATGAAGAACTAGAACATTGCTCAAACCCTAGAAGACCCGTATGCACTATGTGCTCTCTGTTACGACCTTCCTCCAAAAGTAACCATTATCCCAGCTCCTAACAATATACATAATTTGCTTCCTATTTGGAATTTTATGTAAATACAATTATACATTATGTACTCTTTTGAGTCTGGCTTTGTTTGCTCAACATTATCTTGGTGATATTTATGCATGTTACTGCATGTAGTTGTAACATATTTGCTCTCATTGCTATATAGTATTCCATTGTATGAATATACACAATATAATGATCCATCACATTAGTGGTGGGCATTTGGCTGTTGAAGGTATTACAAATAAGGCTGCTATAAACATTCTTGTACTTTATTTTGATGAACATTTATCATTTCTGTTGGGTACATATGTAGAAGAAGAATTGCTGGGTCTGAGTAGATACTTAGTAAATATTGTCAAAATATTTTGCCAAAGTAGTTGCTCAGTTAACATTCCCACCAGCAATGTTCCAGTTGCTTAATGAGCTCACAACTTGATATCGTCTGTCTTTGTATTTTAGCTACTCTTGTGGGGTATAGTGGTATTAACTGTGGTTTTATTTATTTATTTATTTATTTTTGAGACAGAGTCTCACTTGGTTGCCCGGGCTAGAGTGCCGTGGCGTCAGCCTGGCTCACAGCAACCTCAAACTCCTGGGCTCAAGTGATCCTCCTTGCCTCAGCCTCCCAGGTAGCTGGGACTACAGGCATGCACCACCATGCCTGGCTAATTTTTTCTATATATATTTTTTAGTTGGCCAATTAATTTCTTTCTATTTATAGTAGAGACGGGGTCTCGCTCTTGCTCATGCTGGTTTTGAACTCCTGACCTTGAGTGATCCACCCGCCTCAGCCTCCCAGAGTGCTAGGATTACAGGCGTGAGCCACCGCGCCCGGCCATTAACTGT
Source organism: Cheirogaleus major (assembly GCA_963574435.1). Lineage (NCBI taxonomy): Eukaryota > Metazoa > Chordata > Mammalia > Primates > Cheirogaleidae > Cheirogaleus > Cheirogaleus major. The sequence goes on along the minus strand of CAUYPO010022905.1, from coordinate 70 downwards.
GGTTTTAATTTGCCATTTTCCTGATGACTAATAAACTTAAGCACCTTTTATATATTCATTGACCATTTGA
>CAUYPO010022903.1:0-17252 GCA_963574435.1 Cheirogaleus major | reverse complement strand
AAAGCCATTCTTCAATTATTATAAATGTGAATTTTAGGAAATAGTTCTAAATACAGTATAGGAAAGCTGTTGTTTGGCTATAAAGGAAGAAAGAAGCCAGTGAAAAACATGTTGATGTGCAATAAGAAATAATTTATACATTCATTCTATAAATGGGGTTACTATGCAATTTGTATTATGAACTCTTGGTATTTCAAATATGGGCAAACATAATTGAAAATGATCAAGAACCTCCACTTAGATCTTAGAACCTAGTGGTAAAGGCAAATATTTACTCTGTTATTTCATGTAGGGCTCTATAAGAACTAATAATTGAACAGTTCTTCCCTGTATAGAAGGAGAAGAAGGCTCTCTAAGGAAATATGGAGAAGAATTTGGAAGTTGACCTAGAAAGGGAGAAGAGAAAGTAGAGTTTGGGGGAGGATTTTATGGAACAAAACAAGATTTCTTTACCCACAGAATTTGAAAAGTTTGAGTATAAAGTAGAATATCTTGATATATAAGATAGAAGTATTTTAGCAGTATGTAAATAGTTTTGCTAAAATGATCTGCATTGAAACCAAGTGATAAAGTGTTTAAAGATAGTTTCATAGGAGAGAGAATCAGAGAACATTCAATAAATGTGGAAAAGAAATGTAAATGGAAAGGCTGCTGCTGCAATTTTGCCTGAAGTGCAACATGTTCCTTACTTCCTTAAGGGTGAAATGTAATGCTCGTTTTAGTACTTGTTGTACAGTTAAAACCCAAAAAATGATGACAGGGGCTCCTTTAATATTTCCTTTTAAAAGTGTTTTCCCTTGGTCCTTGAAATGCTGCTATAAAATTGCTAATTAATATTTGGCAAGGAGTTTGGAAAGGTATGTATTCCCAGACATGCCATAAAACATCTTGGTTAGAAGGTAAAATCAAGGCTACCAAACACCTATTAAGAGGATTTATAACTGTTTTAACTTAGAGTGGAGATGGAAAGAACACCAGACAAATGTTAAGAGGTTGAAAGTAAAAAATATGTTCTACTATTCATCAAACAGAAAGCACTAGGGATATAGAATTTGTTTTAAGTTGCTGGAAAATGTAGAAGAATTAAACAAACTTAGAACGGATATTTTGAAATCAGAACATACTTTGTAATTCAGTGGACAATATAATATGATGAAAGCTTTGGGAATATTTGCAATAGAGATGTTTATTTATGAAACAATGATAGCATTATATTTGGTATTTTAAAATATTACATCAAATTGAGGAGGAGGGCAGTTTCCAAACACACAAAAAATAATAATTTTAAAAAAGAGAGAGGCACTCATTTGTATCAGGATAGGTAGGTACAGTTTGAAGCCTCAATATGTAATCTAAATATCATTTTTCAACTCCAGTGGTTAATGATAAAATTAATTGCTTGGAATAGGAATAAAGATATATATTAAATATTACAAAACCAAGCAACAAATACATAACAAAATTTTACTCAGGAATTTGTCATCTATGGAAACAAGAATGTTACCATAAATGTTCAAGTAAATTAATGTATATGTATTCTTAGAAACAAAATATAGATATAGATATAGATACAGATGTAGATGTAGATATAGGCTGAATTTTATGCAGGTTGATTTTCTGTCATCTAAAATTTTACACTCACCCAAAATTTATGTTGTTAGATTTCAATTATTAGTATTAGTTGGATAAAGTTGAGACTTTTAAAAAACATAGTTTTTAATATTTAAAATTCTAGAGCTAAAAGAAAAATCTTACTTTGCAAGTAATCTCCCAGTTCATGGTCATAATCTTCTAACTGTGAAGGAATTCTCATAGCGTTGTTACTACTACTACTACAAACACTACCTATACTGTTACTGCTGCTACTACCACTACTACCACTACTACTACTACTCATAGTACTACTAAGAATGTAATTATAACAGCAAATTATCTTGAGTGTTTACTGTGCCTTAGGTATTGTGCTGACCATTTTCAATATGTTCTCTAATTTATTTTTCATCTTAACCATAGCAGGCAGGTATTATTATTATTATTCTCATTATACAGCTAAAGAAATATACCCAAGTTCACATAGCCAGTGAAGAGCAGAGACAGTATCTGAACTCAAAACTATCCATTACCGTAATCTATACTGTTTACTATAAGTCTAAATTTTCTTTCATTGGCTTTACTGAGAAGGTGTACATCTACTTTTTCATTGTGAAAATTAAAATGCAGGGAGAAAACAGAGGAGTCCACACCAAATCATTGATAACAAAATAAGTGGAGGTTTTCACTATTAAGTAAATTTTACTGAAATATTTTTTTGATAATCAGTTATTATTTATCAAAATATGAAAAATATATTACTGTCCCTGTATTAAAATGACAAGGACCACTAAGGATAAGGCTATTCAGGATACTATGACCCAACCACAGAACTCTACAAAGTTTGTTTAAATAGCTAATTATACAAATATAGAAAGTATCAAAACAGATACTGCTAAATTATCTCTCTTGTTTAGATAGTCATCTATGATAAAGTGGTAGTGAGATTAGGACAGACATGGCATTTTTAACCCTCTGATAAATTCTCATGAGGATTTAGTTAAGACTTTGTAATCAAACACATAGAAAATTCTGGAAAATCAAAGGTGATTATATTTCCTTGTTTAAAAAAATGGCTCAAATAACTCTACAGAGCTTTGTCATACACACGTTTAGAGGATTCTAGAGTCACACATGTTAACTGGTTCCTATGAAGGCACTGGAGGTTTGGTTCTTCTACAAATGAATATATCCTTGAAGCTCAGTCCTTCAAACATCCACTTTAAATAATCTGCAGCCAATGCTATAACATCCCTCCCTCCACTCATGTCAAATCCCCGAAAGTTTTATTCTTTCCTCAAGTAATATAGTTATGTGAAATGTACATTTATGAACAAATGGATGAATACCATATGACTAACATTATTTAACAAAATGTTTGTTCATCAAATATGTTTAACAAAGATAACACTGAAGTTGAATAGTGTACAAATTTAAATTTTTTTCCCCTTTATGAATGGTTAGTTAAAATGAAGAGAGAGACAGAGGAAGAAAAGAAGGAAGGAAGGAAAGAAGGAAGCAAGGAAAGAAGCAGAAAGAGAAGGAGGGAGGAAGGGAAAGGAGAGAAAAGGAAGGAAGGAGAAAAAGACAGAAAACTTGAGACTCGGTGAGGTTATAGATGTTCTAGTCCCTATACACTCTAATGGGTTAAATTGGCAGGTTAAGCTAATTAACCAATTTAATTGACAGGTTAATCAATTAACATAATTAATTATCAATTAATCAATTAACTTGTGATAATTAACTTATGTTTTGGAAAATGTTAAAATTAAAGTCTACTTTTTACTACAATCAGTATAAAATCCAATAAAAGAAAATGACAAGAAGTATCTATGGAAATGTGCCTCATTGAGAAAAATAAAATTAAAAAGGAAAAGAAAAGAAATAACTAGCATCTTAATTAACATTTTAAAGTATGGTTAAAATAAAAAATAAAATGACTTAGCACACTGACTTGCTAAGAATTTTACCTTGAAGAAAAGAGAAGAAGACTTGTCATTTTTCTGGACCTAACTTAAAGCAATAGGGAAGAATTAGTTACCAATATATAAATGATGAGTATTTTTAATTCTAATTCAATATCCTACAGACTTTAAATGTTCTTACTTATTACTTATCCCCCATGTCCTTTTTAATTAATTGAGGTTACTATTAACATTTCCAGGCATTTACCTTTTCATCCTCCACAGTATTTAGTAGGATATCTTCTTTAAGAAAAAGAAAGTTCTTAATATGTTTAATTTGAATGTTCAAAACTATATGAAAAATATTACCTTCTCTTGTTTATACAAGCTCTATGAGTAAGCAATTTTCCATAGAATGCTCTATAGCTGTTAGTTATATTCGTCATTGAAGACAATCTAAATCTAATTGCTTGTAGCTAGAATCATGTGTTATTGAGTCTCAAGCTTAAGTTTGGAGTTCCCTTAATAGTCACAGGATCACAGGATTTGAATGCATAGTAGGTACTTAATAAATGTTGAAAAATCATGCCTTGCTTTGTTTTAGAAAATGTTACAAGAGAGACTAATAAATTATGTCTTCAATTCACTTCTTGTTCTTCAATAGTAATAAAATTTTGGAATGTCATAGGATTCCTTAAGTATTAAAGAATACCCTTCCCAGCCTCTCTTGCAGCAAGCATGAGCATGCCACTAGGAGAGGTAATTTGTGGAAGCTTCAGGCACATTTATGGAGAAACAACTGAGGCCATTACTGGTCCTCCTTCTAAATCTCTTCATAGACCCACTGCTTGTAATATTGATTTTGCTATATTGAATGCTATGAGGTTTAAAATGTACATAATGAAATGCTGGGATAGAAGGATTGTGAGCCATACAAACCTTGGAATACATATTGAAAATTTCACAGAAAAAGGAAATAAATGTTATATTGTTTGGAACCTTTTATTCAATTATTTTTAATGTTTTTATGTTATCCATAGCCAAACTAAATACAAACCACTATCCCATTTTTACATAGCATTCATGTGCTTTTACCTGAAGTCAAGAATAATATGGGGCCCTTATATTTGCTATTTTCTTCATTACTATTTGTTTTTCCTAATTAAAAAAACACAATTATCAAATACACTCAATTTCTCCACTACTGTCCAAAATTCATATTTAAAATGTTTATTCACATCTCTTAACATAGCTCCCAAATAGTCAGGGCCCACATTTGAACCGACTGCTCAGTTACATCCACGTTTTCCTTTTCAACTTTGTGCATCTATCCTGAAATGCTTTAGATAATGTTAGCCGTCAGCACTATATTCTATTAGAAACATAACTAAATAATTAATCACAGCTAACATTTATGAATATTTTTCATATGGATCTCTCTGAATTAATGCTCTCTAATTTAATCTTTACAATAATCCAATAAAGTAAGTAGTCTTATTATGTGCGTGATGAAATAGACTTAAAAAAATATTAAGTGATTTGCCAAAGATCACACACTTATTAGAATTGAGCAGAACAATAATTCATTAATTAAATCACAGTTTCTCTTTCCAAAAAATTTAGATTCAAAAGAAAATGTCCCTGGTATTATTTGCATTTTATGGGATCTGATTTTAAGCCAAGTCAGTGGAAATAGAATAGATATGAGAAAGTTCCTTGATCCATAAGTGATTTATAAGGTGACTAAGCTCCTTCAGATTTATGTTCATAAAAACTTTTTGTAAGTACAAGGGAATAAATGATGAATTGGGAGACTCATAAAAAACAGCCCTGAGCAGGTGAAGATTATTATTCAAGGAGATAGAACATTAGATGATTTTGAGATATGTATGTTGAGGCCTGAGCATGTAATATTCCAATACTATAGAATCCATTTATACTGTAGCTAGATTCTTTGCTCATTTTCATTAATATTGTCAAACAACAATTCAATAGATAATGCAGGGCAGTCTGAAAAAATTCTGGCTGATTTGTTCTTATGTTGCTTTTATGATTATAGCAAAAGCTGAAGTTTGACTTGGATTTTGTTTTAGCAGCAACCAGGACTATGATTATCTGGTATTCTGTTCTTTCCCAAGTAATCAAACATTGTTTTCTGGTACATTTATTCTTTAAATTGTGTTAAGTATTGCTGAATTCATTGCTCCTTATTCATCCTAACATGCATAATATGAACCTGTGTACTTTGGGACAGGAGATTAAGCAAGATTCTGAAGAGACTAAAGCTAATATAATTGTAAGAGGGGGACTTCCTTATGTGAAACTATGCATAATGAAAATTTTATATAAGGTGTAGAGACTTGAAAGAAGCTTGTGCAAGTGAGGAGTCCTAAAAATTGACTTTCATTACCATGGTAAATCTACCTCCTTAGAACATCTCATATATGTATATCATATATATGTCTTATTAGTAATAATGAATTATTTCCAATAATATGGCTGCTGGCACAATCTGTGAAGATCTACAAGCCCACAGGTTTTTTCATTTTATCTTTCTTAGTCAGTCATTATATTTACATATGCATTTATTTATTTGTCTTTTAATATTTGACATAAACAACATTTATTATGCCATGCATTTTTAAAGTATTTTTATCAGTTATGTTATAAAACTATTCAAACCTTCTATATAATAAACATAAATATAATAGATATATTTAATTATAAATTATTATAAGAAAAGACAACTGAGAAATGTACATCTAAAATTTGATGCAATTAAAAACTAAGTTAAGAGATAAATATAAGGTGAATAAATAGATACTCTTTTAATGTAGTAATGCCCAGAATTTTGTAAGGAATGTATTATAGATCTCTAACAGCAACAACAACAATAAAATAGAGGCTTTTAAAGATATATCAAAAGTGACCTCCTCCCATGAAAGGAAAGAAGGAAGGAAGGAAAGGAGGGAGACAGAGAGGAAATTAAAGGAAGGAAAGTAATTACCAGTGGCAATAAAAATAAATATACTACTTAAATATGTCAAGGCCTTGTCAGTGTATTTTCACACTGACTTCCAGACATATTTTTAAAGTATAGATGATGTAAATTCAAAATATAATTCTTTCATATCACACTCCCCAACATTGATTGGTATCATTCTTTTTAACAAAAACTACTTTGATAGACAAAAAGTTTTTAAAAAGCTCCTTGTTGTATTGTAACTAACTTTAAAGTTAATTTTTGTTAAATTTGAAAGCATTCATGTAGATTTATTGATTGATTATCATCCTCTATGCGGATACATGGCAAAGCACAAAAGCATGTATTGAGAAATTAAGAACATTTGGCAATTTATGACACCAGATTTTGTCCAAGAATTTTCTTTATTCCAACTGCCCAGCGGAGATGGGTTTTACTATTCCTCTAATCTATCTCATTACCCAGAAGTAGTTGATCTTATAGGACCATAAAATTGTCTATGGACAACTTGATTATGATGTCAATCAATCAGGAGACAATACACTGGGACGTTGAAGTCCAGTTCTCTAAGACGTAGTATATTCTTCCAAAAGTCTCTAACCTATACAATGTTCTTTTTACCTTAGTTAAAATACAGGATCTGAGAAAAAATGGGTGAGAATGAGAATAATATTATAATTAATGTATTAGCTTTCCATGATTGCTGTAACAAATCACGTGGTGGCTTAAAGTAGCAGACATGTATTCTCTCATAGATTTTGAGGCTGGAAGTCCAAAATCAGTATCACTAGGCTGAAACAGGGTGTCAGGTGAGTTACACTCCCTTTAGTGGATGGAGAAGAGAATCTGTTCCTTGCCTCTTCCAGCTTTTGTCATTCCTTTACTTGTGGCTGCATCACTCCAACCAAAGCCAGCATTTTAAAATATGTTTCTGTTTCATCTTCACATTGCCTTCTTTTCTGTGTAAGTGCCAAGCCTCCCTCTGCCTTCCTATTATGATACACATGAAATACACATGATGGCACATAGGGCCCTCCTGGATGATCCAGCATAATCTCCCCATCTCAAGATCCTTAGTTTAATCACATCTGCAAAGATCCTTTTGCCACATAAGGTAATATCTACAGGTCTAGAAATTATCACCTGATGTCTTCAGGGGCCATTATTCAGCCTGCTACAAGTAATGATTCTCTTGCAGATTTTTATTGGTGTCATAATAGCCAATCAGGGAGTTTTCTATTAAGGAACAAAACAAATGTAACATTAAAATGTAAAGTGAGACTACTAGTTGGCCATTTCATAATCTCCATGTCCTATGAAAAACAAGCAAAAACAGGGCTAGTCTGTGGGCTGGGATGATTAGGATTAATCATTGTTGGTACACAACCTGGGTAAAGAGATTATAAAGGAAGATCTATGGTGTATAAGGATGAGGATAATCTCAGTTATACTATTGGATTCAGCCAACTAATTTCAGCTAATTAATTCTGTGCTTTCTTCTGAGGATTCCTAGATCCATAGTTCTGACCTTTGTCCAAACTGAATTAAATATCCTAAGTAGTGATTAATATGGTCCTGTGTTAGGGTGATTGATCAGTGTAGTACTGTACAAGGATCCAAGACAGAACAGGTAGCAACTAGCACTGGCTGGTGAATAATTTTTATAGCATATGCATAAAATATATACAAATTACAGAATACGTGTCTGATTTCTCTTGTTTACTGTTATGGATCCTGCTCTCCCAGCTTGATTCTGGCTATGTGATAAAATATACTTTTTTTTTTTTAATGTCAATGAGGATTTACTGTTCAACCTCAGACTTTGACTTGTTTTTTCCACTGGGTCACTGCATCCCACCCTCTCCTGCTCAAGGCAAACATGTTGTTTCTTACATCTAAAAAGTCAGACAACAAATAATGAAACAAATGTCTTTTTATCTTACTTTTTATGCAAGGTTTTATCATTTTCTTTGTTCTCCTCATAGTAAAACTGGATAGAGCGTCTATAGGCATTGTTTTTCCTCTTATCCTTTCCTCTTATAATTTTCCTCTTATCACTCTTGAATTCACTCTGATCAGACTTCAAAATCTCTGGTACTCGGTCCCCATTGCCTCTCTGGCCTCATCCCTTCCCCTCTGTTCATCAGCCACACTCATCATATGCCTGGTACATAATAGACACGATTTACCTGAGGACATTTGCACTGGACATTTGCACTGGACATTCCCTATATATAACTGCCTTGTATATTCATTAATATGTTAAATATACAAGTTTGAAGCAATTCATTTTTGTTTATCTGTTTGGGATTTATTAATATATAGTTTCACATTGCTTAGTGTATTGTGTTCATTTAATTTTATCCACATTATTTCATCTTTAATTGTGAATTTATTTAGCTGACTAAATTTCTCTTTCTTAGGGTTATGTTTAATTTTGCAATGTGGTTCTACACGTTCATTTTGGGTACTCTCTCACCTACATATTCTTTTCTCCCTGGCCCTCTTCAGCTCTTGTTTATCTGTCTCCTACTTTCCATTGAGTATCTCCTTTCTAAACTTAGGCTCATCTAAGTTGGTTAGGGCTACTGCCACATTATGATATTGATTATTTCATATCAAGTATGCAGATATCGGATATCACAGCTCCGTGTTTCTTGTATCCTGGGTCTTTAGACATTCATTTGCACAAAGCAGAGATTCTGGTAATAATTTACTGCAATTTTCCAAATTCATTTGTGAAAATAAAATAGTGAGACTAAATCTCACACTCAAATTTGTGTTTGTAGTATTTCCATTACATATCACTTATAAAAGCAAACTTTATGCCATCTCTACCTATTGCTACACTTGTATTCCTCCATTTGTAGCTTGACATTGTATTTCCAGTCCATGAAGACTTGTTTTTGTGCTTGAATATCTTTTATCTTTTCTTTGTTTTAAAAAATATAGTTTTCCATTCCAATCCCTTAATACATTAACAGAAAATAATACTTATCTTGAAGGGGCACAAATGAGTTTGTAAATTTTGTCACCTTATTAATTTGTTTCAGTCCATATATAAGAAGAGTGCATGTTATTTGTTCAAATTAGAAAATATTCTCAATCAACTGTGGCATCTACATCCTCCTGCTTTTCGCTGCATAAAATAAGGTTAGTAAGATGTGGAACTAATATTCCAGGAAACTATAATCCAATATTTAGAATTAAATAAAAACAAAATTATTATAATGCAAGGCAGAGCCATATAATAGTTGCAAACAAAATGTAATAGATAAAATTGTAATAGATTGGGAATGTTTGTGAGAATATCATCAAGGGATATTTTTGGAAAGGATAATAATTTATGTAGGTAAATTGAGAGGATAATGCAGTTCAGAGAAATGAAACAAAATGTACAAAGGCAAAAGCCTGGACAACTATTATATTTGTTGTGGCAATAGTCAGACCATACAAATTAGAGAAGCATCAGAAGATGTTAAGTGTTAGCTTGGAGACTTGAGCACCAGACTGAGAAATTGATCCTCAATATTGTTGACAACTGGCATTACCTGATGTTATACGAGATAATGATAATAAAAAATCATTTTATCCAGTAGTTGAAGATATAAGAAGACTATAAAATTATTGGGATTTTAAGCTTTGGGACAGTGAAATGAGCATTGTCATTTAAAAACAATAATAATCAGGCTTTGGAAGCTTATATTTTATTGTTTGGGACTTCTTACCCAAAACCTTTGTTGAACGTACAGTGTGAAAATAGAACTTAGCTAAGTATTTTACATAATTTTTAAATTTACTTGTTATGTAACTCTATACATTCTACTACTGACCAAAAAGTATACATGAGGTAAGTGAGGGTTAGAACATTTTATGGATAATAAATGACAGAACAATGGTTAGCAGAGGAGTATTCTGACTACAAAGACTTCACACTTAAAATACTTTCCCCACGTGCCTCGCTGGAGAATTTGGGGATTTTGAAAGTTATGGTTACATGTCTTGCATTTACTCATTTTATTATTTTTTTATTGTATACACCCTCATTTAAGGACAATAAGAAATCCAGTCTTTGAAATAATATTTCAATATAATGATAAATGTGAATTCTGGATAAACATATTTAACAAATGGGCTCTTGGAGAAATTTCTAGACATTAATTATGAGTAAAATCTATTTCTTAGACTTATTAACATAGATATAAGTAGAATAGAATAATAATGGAGTGATAATAAAAACCACATTTCTCTTATTGAGATAATCCATATTCTACAGTACAGTAGGTTAATTTTTAAAATTTATATGAAGTGATAAGCGAATGGAAAGCTATTGTACTACAGGCAGAGTTTAATTTGCTACGGCAATATTCAGTTTAGTGATTCTACTTGGCATTTACTTTTTTTAGTTTTTTCTTTTCTCTTCTGATATGCAGATTGTGAAATGAAATTGATGTTTAAAGGGTGATAAAAGCCTCAATTCTTAGTGCAATGTGCTTTTCTATGTGATTAGATTCATTCTATTTTATTTCATATAATATACTTTATGCATATTTTGCTCTTTTGGTTCTAGGTTTGATGATTCTTATAATATAGATTATATTTCACGAAACTTTCTGCTCTACTAATTTGGACTTTTTATATTTAAATAACATGATGTTTTAATCTAGATAAAATAACTAATTTCAGATAATATTGATTTTAATTATAAGCATTTTTTATGCATGGTCAATTACCTGTCACATAGTTGGTATACAAATATACACATCAAATTAAAGAGCAGAAATAATAAATGCAAATTTAGATCTGGATATCAATGCATTTTATTAAAAAATTACTATTACTAGTATAGTTATTATTATATATTATACAATTTCAGGGCAGAGTCAATTGTCTCTGACCATATCATCACTAAGATGCTAAAGTAGATTTTTTATATCTTTATACTCATTGACAAAAATTATCTTTTTCTCATAAAATGTGTATATTTTATAAATGAGTTAATTCACTTATATTTTGAAAATTACATACTAAAACTTTTGCATCACTTATATTCTACATTGTATCCTTGTATCCCACAGGAATTCAGTATTTATTGAGGTAATGCAATAATTTATAGAGAGCAATATTTGCTCATTTTACTTAATCAACCTCACAGTTGTAGCATTTTCACTGAATTTATATTTAATCATTGAACTCGCCAATAAGATTGGTACTGAATCTATTTATGCATAAGATATTTGAGTAGACAACATGCAAAACAAAGAATTTAATTGAATATGACATTAATTGAATATTTTGAACATTTAGAGAGTTTTCAGTACAATCAAACTACCAATGTGCTTTTTAAATTGCTTTTTAATGTTCATTCTATCGTGAGAGTCTTTTGTGGCTATCACTTAGGTTCAGACTTTAGACAAATTAGTTTGCATTATAAGAAAAAGAAATTATGAGGTTTACTAAATATTCTGCAGTGTTTTGGTACAGATTACATGTGGACAGATGCAAAAAATTGTAGAAGTATAGTATAAAATTTCAGGTTACAGATTAGGTACATCAGTGAAAATTCTGGGTTCATTGATTCAACAAACACATACATATGCAAAGATGGGAAAGTCATACTTCTTGTCCTTAGGAGTTCTCCATATTCACACAGCAAAAATGCTCTTAATGATAATACAATTTAACCAGTGCAATTATAGATGTACCTAAAAATGCTGCATGAGCACAAATAACCAAATTGACTAACTTTGCTTGGGCATGGAGAAGGACAACTCAGAAAAACTTCATGGAAAGGGTAGAGTTTATGGAGTCTAGAGAGTTTATCCAAGATTAAGAGTGTCAAGATAAATTTCTCTGGGTTTTGAAATAGTACCTGTTTAGACACCAAATCAGGAAGGTGCATTTTCTGGAGCCCACTATTAAAATTTGTGAATTTTTATTGAGTGAAATTAAAAACAAGTTCAGTAAAATATTGTATTCTCACTATGAAAATGAAAACAAAATAATGTACATAAGTAATACAGAGCAGATGCACAATAAACAGTAACTATCATTAGTTACACATTCATTTGCTCAATAATCATTTATTTAATATCAACTGTGTTCTTGGCACTGTTCTAGGTATTGGAAACACAGTTAGTGAACAAAACATGCAACATTTTCTGTGCGAGGGGAATTTATTTTTACAGTGGGAAGAGATAGAAAATAAGAAATTTAAATGTTATGCCAAAAGAAAATAAATGCTACCAAAAAAAGTCAGGATGATAGAAACTAAAAGGGGCTTGCACTTGTAAATAGGGTGATTAGAAGTCCTCACTGAAAAAGTAACATTTGAAGAAACAACTAAAGAAGTTGATAGAGAGGAATGAATATACTTGGGAGGCGAAAATTCCAGGCAGAAGTAAAAGCGGTGAATAGCTGTAAAGCTCAGGAGTGATTGGCATATGAGTGATAGCAAGGATGTCGCTATGGGGCCACCGCAAAATGAGTGATGGGGTAACTATGAAATAAAGTTAGAAAGATAATGGGACCCAGGCGCAGATAATACAGGGTTTGGGGAGTTACTTTAAGTGCTTGATGTCTTACTTGGATGATTTTGGGTAGCTGTCATGGAATTTTGAGTAGAGAATAAATGATCTAATTTTTACTTTAAAAGAATTAGTCCAGCTGCTATATTAAAAATGGAATGTAGCTGCAGTCCAGGTGAGTGGGGCAAGGTTGAAACCGAGATTGGAAACAGAAGAGAAAGATTTCAGTGAGAATAGAGATGGCTTAGACGAAGTGTTATCAGTGGTGGTGATGAGAAGTAATCAGAATCTGGGTATGTTTTGAAAGTAAAGCCTACTGAAAAAAAAAGACATAGAGAATGAGAACTGTTTTAATTTTGAGAGAAAAAAATTGAATTGCCATTAAATGAAGTTGGGAAGACTGTAGGTGGTATAGATTTTTGAGGAGAGAATGAGGCTTTCAGTTTGGGGCACATGAGATTAGAGTTATATAAGAGCAAATTAAAAATAAGAGACTTTATTCTTCCTGTTAAAAATTTAAAAGGAGAGATACACCACCCCCTCCATTTTCTTATAGAATTTACTTTAAAAATCTTGTATATTCTCTCTCTCTTTGAAATGTATATTACTCTAATTTAAAAGCTAAGTAAGTCTCTTGCTAGCTTCATGACCCAAGATTGCTTTTCTTAAGAAGCTTGGAAACATCTCTTTGAAATATAATCATCAGGATAATAGTGCTCCCTACAGCTCCCAGTTTCTAACAGAATGTAGGAATCTAAGTTCAGAGAGCTCTTCACTCCAAGTTGCAAAACTATCTCTTGTAATAAAGACAGAATCTTATTTTTTCCTTGGATGAAGTCAATTAGCTAACACAGAGCTCACTCGTACTAACATTAATATGAACTATATATGAAAAATGGTACTGTCAAGTACTCTTAGTTGAACATTAGTTATTGTTTATCTTAAGATGTATGTAATGAGTTATATCTGCTTGGCTCTATGAAAGGTGAGATTTCTTTCTTTGAGATCTCTTGGTGGATTGTCTATGATGTACATCACATTCTGTTTTATGATTATACAATAATAAGAATCTTTTCTTTCTCTTCTATCTTTGTAGAGAGGCCACAATTCTGGAAAGAAATGTAGGATATCACTCAGTAATTGAATTGAGTAGACCAACCAGAGGTCTATGGCCACACAAAATTCAGATTGAGAGGCCCTGAACTATAAAAACTTTTCTTCTTAGCTCTCTACTCTTTTGAAATATTAGTTAATGGGCCACACTATCCAAATTCAAATTTTACTATTGAATAAGTGTGGGTATTGTGGGCTCTAAAATCCCATCAGGATGGCCATAAACTTAGAAGGCATGGGAAGTCAGGAATGTTGTCTTCAAATCGTCCTCTCAAAAACCTAATATCTCTGTCACATACAGAGTGAGTATGTGAGAATCCAGTCTTGCAGTCACCTAAAAATAGTTCTTTTGATTTGAATAAATTTATGTATTTTCTAGGGTTCTGAGACAGGACTCATCCCAAGGAAATGAATTATTGATATTTATGAGATGAATGTTTTCTAAGAAAAAAATTTTAAATGATTTGGATAGCCAAAAGAAAAGATTTCAAAAAGTGAAAAGGGGAATGTGAGAATGAAAGTCACCTCCCCTTTTATAGAACCCTCTTCCTCTTCTCTCTGATGTTCTTGCTCTCTCTGCTTTTCCTGTTTATCTTTATCCATTTTTGCCTCAGATTGACTCCAGGAAAGGAGAAGTGATGATTCCTACAAGTATAGAAAAACTAAGGACATTAGGACCCATGGAGAGATCCATGGAGAAAGGTTGCTAATGAAGATACTTGAAGCCTTTCCACTAAAGTGAGCTGAGAGAAGTTGCCATGGTGTGCCCAGAGGACCAGGGAGTATCACATTGACTTCCATGAGCAATTTGTTTAGGTTTTCTCACAATTCGTGGCATAGACCTGGGAGCAGATCAAAAATCACACTGTAGTCTTAGCAACTTTTGTCTTGGCTCTCTTGCCAAATCTTGGCTCCCTTGTTCAAATCCAAGAACATGTATTCTAAGCAAAAGGTACTAGGATGACCAGGATAGATTGTTACTCAAATCCTGTCTGCACCTGTTCTGACTGGGGACAATATGGAGGGGGGAAAAAAAGAAGAAAAAGAAATAAATTAAAGACTGCTGTGTTTCCTGCTCAGTTGAAACTCTTTACTAAAGAGAATAATCTCTACTCTGGCCAATATATAAATGGAATAAAGAAAGAAGGAAAACTTTATGTCATTATTGCAAGAAGCCAGTATGTTGGAAGAGAGATTATAGAAAAAGACTATGGAAGATGCAGGAATTCAGCGATAGAAGAATCAAGAATGCCTAGAGAGACAAAATTTTCAAATGGGATATGCCTAGAAAATGGGTCAAAATTGACAAATTGAGGAAATGTCAGAGGTGGAACTGCTGAGTTATATGTGTCGATAACTTTTCCTCAGTCAATCTATCATTGCTCTTTTAGATAAATACTGATGCTCCGTATTCTGCAATTTCCTCAGAAATGTCTCCTTTTTCATTTGGTAATAGACTAATATAGCTTGTTGGTATTTTGAGTCAGCCTTCCATTTCTTCCTTTTCCTCTGTGGTTCTCATAAAGATAGATACTCTGACTGAGGAACGGGTTTCAAACTTTCTCCTGATTCTCTGAAAAATCAATTGGAAAAGGCCTGCTATGGAATTTAAAGGCTACCATATTCTGAACTCCGGATGGTGTGTCTCTGAAGTTCCTTTGAGAAATGGCACTTGATTTGATCACTACGCATGTGCCTTCTGAAAGAAAAGGGATAAAGCAGAGAGTGGCAGTCTCATACTGTGCTGAAAAAGTACCCCAACTGAAGCAAACTGATACATTGCTTTGATATAAGGAATATTCATACTGGTTTAATTAGAGATATATTATAAAACAAATAAATAGTATACCAGAAGAATAATCCATGACCATATATAAAACAATATCCTTGCCAAGAGCTTAATAAAATTGGTTATAATAGAATTAGGAAAACAAAGAAAAATTTATAAAGGGAACACTCACCCTGTAATATCCCCACACTTCCAATAAAAAGAAAGATAAATTTGATAAAGATGGTTGACTACCTTATGTATTTGCATATTAACTATTAATCCCTGTAGTTGCTAACTCTGCAACTATCCTGACTTCTGACTTTGGTAGTTAGGTATGCAAAGTTTTTCTTTGTAATCAATTTATGTCATGCAATTTCTTTCTTCCTGTTACTCTAGCAGACCAGTCTAAATTATTGTTTGTGTTTACTTGTGAGGGAGTTCAGTATTTATGGCAAAGAATTGCTCAAGAGTTTCAGGACTCTCCTTCAATTTTCTCTACTCATTTACCAAAAACTAAAAAACAATTGAAGAGTTGTCTCACCAGAGGGATCTATACTAATTCAAAATGGAGATGATTTACTGGTATCCTCAGAAACCAGAGAGAAGTGCAAAATTGATACTTATAGCTTTGTTACAATTCTTTAATTCACAGGTGTCAAATGTAGGCTGATAGTGTCAACAATCTAGAACTCAGTTCATTTTGCAGAAAAATGGCCTACTACTTTGAAAAATAACAGACAATTTTTGTGAGTAGGGCAGAATTGTAGACATTGGATTCTACCTTTTGTAGAGTGGAAAAAACCTCTAACAGAGCCATTGCATGATAACTCCCAATCCTCCCGTTAGGGCTCTAGAATCTGAAGAGGATTTTGAGATTCCTAATATTGAAAAACCCAATCTGATTTATGTGATATGTTTATTTATATTGCATATTTGACAATTTTTACTTATGGGTCAAGTATTCAGGATAAAAGTGGCCAACTTAAAGATTTCTATGCTGTGCTGAATTATCTTAAAACCTTGGAAGCTTATGTTTTGTCTGGAATTAAGTCTACACAAACTGATGAGTTAATAGCAGTTACTAGACCTGTAATTCTTGGTTCTGGATTTTATTTATGCACACACATATATATGTGTGTGTATATATGTATATACATATATATATACATAAGGTGTCTTTCATGCACAGAACAAATTTTTAATAGATTTTAATAGTTTTTTCTTTAATGATAACTAAAATAATTCATGAAAAATTGATAGTTCATTTGTCAGAGGCTTTACAACTACCTGCTCAGACATCAGCAATTTATTGTAGTGCTTACACAGGGCAGAAGGGTACAGTTTCTAAAGGTAATAATTTTTTT
>CAUYPO010022902.1:0-17069 GCA_963574435.1 Cheirogaleus major | reverse complement strand
CTACATATTTACCAACAATAAAATAATATCAATACATGAGCAAACCATAAAATTAGTGCATATTTTCTGAAGGTGACCACTTTAAAGCCAAATTCAAGTGCATTTTATGATTTATACTATAGTTTATGCATTACAAGTACTTAAATATGTACATAAATATTTACTGAATAATTCATCCTTTTTGTTTCATTATTCTTTCATGAACTTTTTTGGTGGGTGTAAATTGAATACTTAAAGAATATACTATAGATGATTTTTAAAAATATTTAAATAAATTATGCTAATTTTTAAAGAATTGTGTCTATTACACTATGGTCATATTCATTAGTATACACATTTGTCTATATTTGGATCTTGTACTACCAGGGACTGATATTTTCTCAAATTCTTTCCCTTAGAAAGAAATTTCGCTCAGGTAAAAAATAAAGGAGAGCTAAAGAAATTTCTCTGTATTCTTTTGCCCATCTTGGAGAGGGATGCTATGGTTATGGTGGGAGAGTGATTAATAGATCATAGATATCAGGCTACCAGGGAGAGAAGTGAAGCCAAGACGATGCTGGAGGCAAAAGAAAAAGCCAAAGGGCTAAAGGGTATGGTGGTGGTCACAGGCTGAAAAACCAAATGGTGTAGTGGTAACATATTGGTAGTATAGACCTTAAGAAACATCTTAGGATTCTGACATTTCAGGTGTCAGTGGATCTTTAATATCTACTCCAACCTTTCATTGTATGAATATATAAATCGAGATTCATAGATGTCAAATAACTTATCAATATTGATACAATTTAGTAGTACAACTAAGACAAGGAATAAAAGGCAAATAGAACAATACACACATTACATGTTTTGTTGCTGATATATCATTAGTATTTCATAAAAATATTGGAGAACATCATCATAATCATGAGCTTACTTAACCAATATAAAGCTTTTTGGAAAAATTATGAATGAATAATTATCGTGATTTTCATTTCAAATGTATAAACTGTTCTTTAACACAAATCTAAATGTTAAGGGAATGACTGCTTTATTACTCAATTCCTTTCTAATATAACACAATGTTCGCCATCATTTTATGTAGAGTAAATATAGGTTGGCTTGTCAAAGTAGGCATTTTACTTTCTGGTTCTAGTGTTTTCTTTTAGATGGCATAGTTTACTTTCCATCTTGGCTTTTCTTTTTTATTATTTTAAGAAAATAGATGATGATGATGTTTTTGCCATCTGAAATATTAACATGATCTTTTTTCAAATGATGGGAATGAACTAATATCACAAAATTTTCTGAAAGATAAAAGAATTAAAATTGTATTTGCTGATCTTCCAGTCAAAATTGATATCACTTTTGCTTGCTTTGGAATTCACAAAAGATTTGATCATATTTCAGCTAGAAACATCTACATGTGAAGGAAATTCTACAGTCATAACATGGTTAGTCTTTGTCCTTTAGTCATCATTGATAAAGTTTCATTTTTATAATAGGTGTAGCAAGTAAGAGAAAGAAAAGGATGAGATTTGTCCTGGGACAATGACTATGTCTTAATATATTTTCAAATATTAAGAGAACATAAATTTATCAATAACTACTTTTAAAATATGTTGCTGTTTTGACTGTATCTTTAAATAATTAAAAGGGTAAAGATTCTTCCTCTTTAATATGCTTTGGTTCTATATAATATAAGACTCATATGGTTTGCCTGTGGCTTCTTTCAGTCCATCATCCCTCATAGCTATAGTTATGGCAGGACCAGTATTTGTGTACTGGACTCTTACACTAAGGGTGAAAGATCAATCAATTCCATTAGTACCAAGTAAACGCTAAATTCTGGTAGAAATGAGTGAATTACTCTTTTAGGAGATCACCACCTTTTGTCTCCCTCTGATCTTTCAGAGGCTGAATATAGATAGTGTTTATCCAGAGGAAGTGATGAAAAGGTGATAGACTGGGGAAATAAGAGTTGTGAAACAGAATGCTAATTGGAGGACCAAGTGACAATGGAACTCATTTAGTATTTTGATGTGTGTAAGTATAGTGTACTGTGCAAGTATAGTCAGGAGTCTCTGGCCATATTTTATAATAAATAGCTTATCTGGCTGGGGTAAAGGAAAAAAAGCAGATCTTTGGAAAATAGAATGTTTAAAGATCAGTGGTGTCCATAAACAGAGCATGTGGAATATCACTGGCATTGAGCAAAGGTCTGTGGAAAAGAAGTCTGGATTGGTGGGAGAAAAACCCTCCACTGAATGCAAAGAATGACTGGTTGGTTGTTTTCTTTTTGTTTTGATTTTTTTTCTGGCAATAAAAAAGACAAACATGATCAACTGGTAAAGAGAGAGAGAGATACTTGGTGATGTTCAGTTCTATCCCTGATTCTTCATCCATAGTAACATACAAAGAATGGTTTCAGAATAAGTGAGTTGCCTTTGAACTGAGTGACTCTGAACAATTAAATTGTATCCACATCTCAGGGGGACTGAGAAGAAGAGTTGGCCCTGAAAGACTACAACACAGAATGAGAAAGGTACACTGTGATATTAAGAAAAAACAAGTAATGAGATTATGCCCCTACCTCTTTCTTTAGCCTAAAGGTCAATGGGATAATACGAATTTCACTTTGTGGGGAATCACGTGGTGCCATCTTTACCTCGGACCAACTGAATGTCTGCTGTGTTTGTAAAGAAAACTATTAACATAATTTCATGTTAGATTTTGAATCTTTTTTTTTTATTTTTGGATATTTTTAAGGGTGAGAAAATGAGGTTACAAAAACATGAATCTTTTTACCAGGGCAATTTTTAAAAGATTTCTCTACACTGGTGTTGGAGAAAGCAATATGGCTGGAAGAAGTCCTTGAGTTGAAGACAGGTCTGCTCGAGTGGCCTAGCACAAGAAAAGTCAAATTAACAAAACCAAATTCTGGATGAGACAGGCTTAAGCCCTTTGGGATAGCTGAGTTTTCATGTAACTTTAGGTCAGGAATTGCAAAGAGGAGAGTAAATGAATTAATATTGGCAAGATCAAAAGCTGTGCTGAACAGTCACTGTCATTAAAACTTTTCTGCTGGTTTGAGCTCTTGGAGGCGAAGGATGCTGGGAGGTCAATTATTTACTATTTTCCAAATTTCAGGGCAGAGATTAGAACCAGGAAGCTTGTAATAAATTTTTGGAAATGAACACAGGGCCTGTGTTTCAGCAATTGTACATTCATCCAGAATATTCTTTTTTCCTGAGCAAATTATGGATACATACACTGTGCCCAGTGTGTGTGAGGTAAGAGGAGGGAAATAGATGGTTCTTCTGGGGAACTACATCCTCCTTAACTTATTCACTTCCCGTAGAAGTTTAGTCTCCTGAGCTCAAAGACCCCTAGCTACAAATGACACCTTTGGCAACCATCATGAGGAATAACTTGGCAATTGGTTGGTTTATAGCAATTAAGGATATATAAATTAATTCAATTAATATCTACTAAGAACCTGATATATGTCAGGAAACGAGCCAGGATATAATGTTAAGTGCTTGGGAGACCAAATGTGTAAAAATGAATCCTTCATGAAATAAGAGGGAGATCAAAGGTCTAAACAGAAAAGTTAAGTTTCCAATCTTTGGGAATAGTGAGGAAGGTCGTCTCAGATGTAAATGAGTTTTCTGTCAGTTTCAAAACTGAGAGGGAAATTTTTAGCCAAAATATTTTTCTTAGGGAAAAAAGTTCAAGGAAGAGAATATCAGTGTGTGAAGGTGCTAAGATAAAAAAATATATAATAATCTAAGAGTCTTTCCAGTAGGCAACAACTCTATGTCTGACTGATAATGTAGAGACAAACGGAGGCCCCCTGCCTCAGATAGATTTACCTCTGTGGTACAGAGTTCCCCTAGGGACCAGGTGAAGCTAGTTTCCCACTGGGACTTCTGGCTGGACTTTTTACCTATCCTGTTTTCCTCTCACCTTCTTTTGAAAGTACTCTTTCATCCCTGGTAAATCAAATTTCCAAAGGAGGCCCCACTTAGACTGTTTCTAGGAAAACTGACTTAAGTAAGACAAGCTGATGCACCTGGGTTTGAATCCCAGCCTTCCACATTACTAGTCATGTGAGTAGCAAAAATCATTATTATGCTAACCACCAAAAACAGAAGTCCATATACTTATGCCCACTGCTTCCTGTGCAATTGTTTAGGTCCACTATGCACTAATTACTTATTTGTCTGAGACCAGTGAGACGGAACACTGTCACACAAAACAAGGTATGTGAAGTGGGTTTATTATTTACAAGTAGGCGGCAAGAAAAAAGAAGTCTTAAATCCATTGTGAGCAGTTCCCCAAGGCTCAAGAAAGCTGCCCAAGGTGGATAGAGTTTTGAATGTAGGTGGCTCACTTTGCACCACAGGTGAGAGACCCCAAAGTCTGCCCACCTGGGTTATATATCTCAGGGTTCACATGGCACACTTCACAAAACTTGGAAGAACATCCTGCTTCTAGGGCAGAGAGAAACAAATCCTGGGCTGTACCAGGCAGTACCTCCCTAACTATGGATGTTACATTATCTAGGAGGGACAAAAATAGGCCCAGGATATATCTCATAGTTCCTTCCAGTCTCAGGATATTGCATTCTCAGCAAATTCTACAGTTACTTTTGAGAGCTACAAGTAAGAAAGGGGGAAAAACGAAGTTGGTCCAAGGCTGCCTGGTGAACTGTCCTGCAGTCAACATAATCAAAAATAAATCAAATCAGCAGAGAAGATAACTCATATTAATTAAACCTACAACAAGTTGAAATATAAACATAAGTTCCAGTGTTATCACTGAGAAGGAGAAATAAAAATATAATGACACTAAATACTAATGTTTTACAGTCTTTTTCTTACCTCCCTACAAATGACGGTAGTGCTGTGGTCCCCAACCAGTACTACTCTATGGCCTGATAGGAACCAGGCCACATGGCAGGAAGTGGGCAGCAGGCAAAGCTTCATCTGTATTTACACCACCCTCCTTCGTTCGCATCACTGCCTGAGCTCGACCTCCCCCCCACTGCCTCCATCCATGGAAAAATTGTCTTCCATGAAACTGGTCCCTGGTGACAAATAGGTTGGGGACCACTGCATCACTGTTGCTGTATTTTATTTCAAAAAAATAAAATCAAAACTTCATTGGTCTTAGTACTGTGCTAAACTCTTTGCATGTTATTATTTCTTAATTTCATAGCATAGTTTTTTTTATCACTGTCATTTTACAGATGAGGAAACTGAAGCTTGGGGAAGTTAAGAAATTGTATAAACTTCATAGTTGGTCAATACCACAAGTAGGATTTAAACATATATTTCCTGTTAACACACAGATTAAGAGCCTGGACTCTTTTCCATAATCTTTAGGAGCTTTAATTGGAAGTGGGAAAGTGGGAGTTCTGAAAGAATGAGTCATTCAAGACATATTGTGACTTAATCACCCATCCTTTACATAGAGACCGCCTAAATAGTTGCTGGTTATTCAGATGACATTTCTACTTTGGCCAATAAATTGTTATTTTTTTTTCTAACATTTGGACTTAATATTCATATGTTTTCTTGGTTATGTGTATCTATTCTTGGATATGTGTATCTATTCTTCTTCATATTATATTTAGGTCACTTTGAAGGAGTGTTATTAATATTTATAGCCCACCCTCTTATTCATAACCCATTCACTGTCATAGTCCAAGATAACTACTCACTTTCATAATAAGTTGACATCACCAGCCTATTTCTGAGGTAACTCTATTTACCTTTTTTTCGGGGCATAACATCATCATCTCCTCTGTAGTTGGTACAGGTAGGTCCCATAATCAAAACCATAAAATCTGCTATGATACTCAAGCTTTAAATGAGAGTGTTTCAAATTCAACTCTTTGTATTCTAACCAAAATGTGTTAATACATCTACTTGTCTTTGAGAATCAATTAGGGATAATAGCTTAATAATGCAAGTTTGTCCAATTTCTCCAGAGAAAGAGAATCAAGGGATGTACATGTATGCATGTGGAGCTTTATTATATGAATTGGCTCACACTGTTATGGAGGTTGAGAAGTCCTGTGAACTGCCGTCTGCAAGCTGGAGAACCTGGAAAGCTGGTTGGATAATTCATTCCAAATTTGAAGGTGTGACAATCGTGAGGTCAATAGTATAAGTCCTGGTCTGTATTTGAAACCCTGAGAACCAAGACTGCTGATAACCAAGGGCAGGATAAGATGGATGCCGCAGCTCAAGCAGAGAAAGGGACTTTGTCCTTTTGTTCTCTTGGAGCCCACAGGGGACCAGATGATGCCCACCTGCACTGGGGAGAGCCTTCTGCTTTACCTAGCTCACCAAGAAAAACGCTAATCCTTTTCTGAAACAACTTCACAGATACACTCAGAAATAATGTCTTATCAGCTATCTGCACATCCCTTAGCTCAGTCAAGTTGACACACAAAATTAACCATCACATATGCTAATTCTTATGAGATAATACAATTATATTTCACTAGCAGTCCTCTGAAGAATAACGCACTTGTCATATCGTCAGTATTATAAATCTCAAATATAAGTAGAAGATCTCATGTGCAAACCCTCCTCCAGAACATAACTCCCACCATCAGACCAGAGTAAGAATCTTTTGAGCTTTAATGACAAGTGTGAAAAAGAGAAATGTATTAAGATAAGAATTTTTAGAAAGTTTAAATCAAAATAATCCACAAGCACCTAAGAAAAACAAAAAAAAAATAGAATCTGTTATGACATACAGAAAAGCTTGAATTGATAATATGAAACAAGCTTCTTTCTTGCTATTGTGGATTTTAAAGCTTCATGGTAGAAGCAGTGATTTAATAGGTAGTATTTTATAAATTGCCTTTTTGTGCTCAATATTCTCCTAAAAGTTTGTGGGATACACTTTCAGGACTAAAAATTCTTTGACAAACAGGAGTTACTCAAAAAATTTTATTTGATTGAAGGAACAGGGACATTGCTTTGGGTTCACACATGAATTGAGTATACATTCTGCTTTCTAAGAACATATAATCCAGAAGAAGAGTTTTGTTTTTTCCTCTGTAGATATGTAATAAATAGTAAAAAGTAGAATATCCTATAGAAATATGCTTTAGGATGTTGTAGAGGTAACCAAAAAATAGAGATTGCATTCTGCTGTGGTGAAGAGGAAAGATTAATCAAGAATGTGCTAAGTAGAACTAATCTTTTGAGCTGCACATCTAACTCATTTCTAAAGCTGTGTTATGTTATTGAATGTATTCTCCTCACAGATTTCTGGAGTTCCAGGCCCTTAAACTGATATGCAACGTGGATATTATGGCAAACGCTCTACCAAGGGTGTTCCATGGTTGCAGTGAAGATAAGAGGGTCAAGATGCTGGCTTGGTCTACACCATGGCTAGCTCTAGAAGGAAGACAAATGTTGAAAGTAGACAATGTGTTTTTAATTTCCTAGATATGTGTTTCTATACTTAAACATCTCTGCAATTGGGCACTGCCATTTTTGTAAACTTTTAGGAAAACAGACTGTTCTACAGAGATATAAGTGTATATGATGACTCCAGAGGAATAAAAAGAAGCTAGGCTAAGCACTTCAAACATCATGTTTCTTGTGGCAGAAGAAAAAAAAAAGCATAGCATTTCAAGGTTAAAGAAGGAAAACTTTGTTAGGAACTTTATAGACTTATAGTATACCTACTTTATGAATTAATTTGTCATTGCCCACCTTACTTTTCAAAGAGTAATGAGATAACTTTCATATAGATCACCACATTTAGTTTAAGAGGAAATATATTTGGAATTACCTATTTAATAATTAGTTCTAGTGAAGCAAATCACAATGAAGGGGCAGCTGCTTTGCAAAGTCAAAACAGATGGTGTCTTTCTTTTTCCATTCAGATTTCCCTATTTGAAAAGTCGTATCCATTGAATACTGGTGAAGCTAAAACTTCAAATATTCTATGTTATGAAAAATGGAGAATGATGTTAGACATTTTTGTAGTTAGCATACATGTTTCCTTTCACCACTGATTTTTAATCACCACCAAATGAAATACTAGAAATATATTTTCACAAAAAATTGAAAAAATATTGACACAGTATAGAAACTTGTTTTGAATAGCTTAATATTTTGCAATAACCACTCAGGAGATTTTTTATTGAGTAAAAATAGCTGATTTTAGTAGGAGGGTGTGTATGGCCTTTGGAGAGAACATTAAAGAAAATACTGTGGTAGAAAGCTATAGCTCTAACTTGTTCCTGAAGCTTTCACAATAGGACATATCTTCTTTAATATTTATGCCTTTAAACTCATAGTGGAATTTGCAAAACCTTGTGTTAGGAAATAGAAAATTTGGCACAAATATTCACATGATTTTATGAAATGAGCCCTAAAAATCACTTCTTTATCAAGTCTCTCTCTCAGATTACTAAGTCTTTTTTTTTCTTTTGTTTTTCTTCTTTTCTTTCTCTTTCTCTTTCTCCTCCCTCCCTCCCTCCCTCCCTTCCTTCCTTCCTTCCTTCCTTTCTTCCTTTCCTTTCTTTCTCTTTTGGTATTTTCCTGAAAGAAGCAAACTCTGTTTCATTTATCTAGTTTTATAATACAAAAACATGAATATAGCTGCAGAGTCAAAGTGCATCTGTAAGCAAGTCTAGGATGTGTGAACGAAGTGGAAGCTCCTTAGTTGGTCTGAAATTCCTTTGAGGGCAGGGTCTGTGTTTTAGGCTTCTTAGTATCCTGTGTGTAGCTCATTCTCGAAAGCCCAGGCCTTGTGCTGAATAAATATGCAATCTGATAAATTGTAAGATTTTCTGCATTTGAGGTGACCCTTAAATCTTATTGCCAATTTTAAAATATTTTATATTGACTTTTATATAATCAACCAGGAAAGATTTTGAGATCAAATGTGCAATCATTCTTTTGACAAGAAGAAGCTTGAGCTTCTAAATTAGATTTTAAGTATTGATGCTACTTTGAATAACTACTATAGTTTAACATAAGATTTATATAGTAAAGATGTTTTATATTTATGATTTGAAGGAGTGAATAAACACAGTTTAAAACATTTAATCTCCCTAATCCCAATATCTACACTCAAAAATACTTTTCTGATACACATACATACCCATACATATACACATGCCACACTGTTGTGTCTTACCTTGTTCAATTTAGTGATATAATATTAATGTGAAAATCTTCCCTCAAATTACTCTCCATGAATTCATATTTGATGTTTCAACAATCATTTTATTCGATGGTTTCTAAGAAATCATCCTTGACAAGTTATCCCAAGATAAACCTTCCCTGACCTGCTTTCTATTAGCATCTGGCTATACAGTGAGAATCTTTCTGGAATGCACTTTTATTCTATGTTGCCTTATCATTGCTTTTCCATTTAAGAAAACTTAAGTGTTCTTCATATCTTTTGTCCTTTGTTCTTAATATTGCACTGTCTGCTTAAATTTGGGGCTTGAAGATATAGCTTCTTTTTAATTAAAAAGTTTAATTTCCAAAAGAAACATATTTTAGTAGCATTGTAGACAATGTGAAAAATACAGAAAAATACAAAGGGAAAATCCTCTCTCTTATACCTTTAACATTATATATAAGTTCTTCAATTCCAAAACTCCTGTACAGTGAGTGTTGATGGTGTTTAGTGAATAAATGTACTCGTGCTAATTCACTAAAAATATCAAACTTCTTTGTTAAGAAATATTTAATTAATTTGAGATATCTTAATTTAAAAGTAAGAATCTATCATATGACAGACATTGGTAATGGTTCTCATTTTGTCATGAAGCACATTTAGATTGACTACTTAGGTCTAAATTAGGATCCTGGTAACAGTGCTCACAGGTAAATGAGCCGCAGGAGATAACAATCTTACTTTAATTCAGGTTCTACCTAATCTCTCCGGGTAGGTAAAGATTCAATAATCTTGGCTTTTATTACAAGCCTGCATCATTACTTTGTTGTATATTAACTCTGACCCTAACAAAATATCTTTAATCTTAGGCTTTTGAGGCAGTGGAGCATGAAGTATTAGATAAAAGTGAAAATGTTATTTGTATTTTTTAAATAACAAAAAATAAAGATTTCTTAATACATTAAGAAATTATCTTAATATATTGTTTCTGTGTCAAGCCTCCTTAGAAGACTGAGGTCAGGTGAGACAAAAGGGCAGTGAAAGGCTGATATCCCCATCCATTTATCTCATGAATGAGTCTAAATTTAATTTACCTTAAACAGGAATGTTGGATGGATGCTGATATGGAATGAGAGTCTAGTTCTCAAATTACTTTTCTTGGATACTGGAAATGTTTCAGAAATTGAGCTGGTCAGTTCCATCATTTTCTGCCAAATAATAAAAATATTAAGTGATACATTTCATTATAAAAATAATGTATTAACATTTTAAAAAACAGTTTTTATTGGCTATACATTGAAATGCAAGTCATGACTGCTAGTCTCTTGCACTTGTCCCCCTTGGTGATAGAATGTGACTAATGTAAAAATGCATGGCCCAGTTATGAGGATGTGTCCTCAAGAGAATTTAAGTTTTGATAAAACATGCTTACTGCAGGGGTTTCCTTTATAGATGAGAATTCTTTAGAAAGAGTCCAGTCTATTTACTTGGTGTTGGTGGCATCTAGTTGAAAAGTTACTTTTCTTCTTTCTAACTCAGAGTTCTAATCCTTAGATACTATTTGGGTAATGACAAACAACCATTTCCCCAAAATCCACTGTAATCCTTAGAAATGATAATTTTATGGAGTCAGAGCAACCTTGTTTATACTTTAATCTATTAATTATTTCAGATTCCTTGGCACAACATCTGTGGTGAAACAACCAGTAGTACAGTTCTAAAAAAGTGAAATGATTCATTTAATTATGTGATATTGAATAGCAATTTTTTAAAAGTTGAAATGAATAAGGACAGTGTTCTAGGCCAGTGGATATTTTGACCTTGTCATGTCATTGAAATCCATTCTATATCAATTTATAGGATCAAAATTCAAGGCATTACTTCTTCTGCTTCTGCTAAGTCATGACTGGTGCTTAAGGAGAATATATCGAAGATGAAATGACAGAACAGTGGGTCTTGGTCAATCCCTTCCTTACACTCAGTATATATAAATATAGGGAGAGCACTGGGGAATGGATTAGGGAAAAATTAAGGACAGTAGGCAAACATTTTTTCCCACTGATGGGTTTCCCTCTCCCATCAATGTCTAGGACCATGATTTTTCAGCAATTATTCTGGTCTCTTCCTCCCTCCAGGACAGCTCTGTCTGTTAGTAACACCTGCCTCAACCAATACTGAGTATTTTGCTTCTCTTTATCTTTTTCTTTCCTGTTTTTTTTCCCCAAGCACTCATTTTCCACATTTTTCCTTGTTATTTATTTCTTTTAATAGTGCTAATAGGTAAAATGCATAAGGAGTGTTAGGCACTTCTGAAAACGATGCCAGTTTCTTTTCCCAAAAATAATTACCTTCCTCACATAATCCTGGAAGGCATGGAGTGGGCTTACTTGATAGTTTTAATTTCATAGTAGTTTTGATATTATGTCTTTGAACAGACATAGCTTTAACCCTGAGCTGACTTCCAGGCAGAGGAATCTTCTTGTAAAAAATACAGACTTTCATTTCTGGGAGAAAATTAAGTTCAAATGACTATAGCATAAGGACTATGGATGTTGTCATAAGTGGGATCAGGTTAAAGGTCCTTTAATGTGATACAGAGAAATTGAAATTTAGGTTGATATTAGTGAAACCCAGGAAAGATAAAAATAATAGGTGCTAGTATATTGCTTTTTTCTTATGATTTGCACACAATTAGAAGATTTTGATCTGCAAATTCCCAGATACATTGTATACACACACAAGCACACACACACACACTCCTTCTCAGCATCATATGTTTATTTAAGAAGAGTCTTTAGGAAATACTATATGTGTTATGTTTTTGTGACAGTTGAGTATCTATAGAGTAAAACTTGGATTTAAATGGGAAGAAAGTGGATGGGATCCAGGCATGTAAATAAGAGACTTAGAAACTAACAAAGTCAGCCTGATTTACTCTTTAGTTTTGCTTTGTGATACATCTATAGAGGATGTTTTTCTTTCTATCTGTCGTTTTAATGAAGTCCCCTAAAACAAAATAGTATACATGTTTCTAAATACTAAAAGGTCAATTCTATATTTTTCACTTAAAATGTGTTTATCCCTCCCTTCCTTCCATCTTCCTCTCTCCTTCCCTCTCTCCCCCTCTTTGCAGAGGATGAATGTTATTTTAGGGGAAATATTAGTCACTCCTCTTGAGTTGATCTGTTTCTCTTTGTCTTTCCTAAAACAATTATTCTGCTATGAAGTTTTCTATTTCCTGCAGGGTTCCAAAGTTAATAAATCAATTAGCATCAATTAATCATTTACATAATTTGTGACACTAGGTAGCAAAATGAAGCTCACAAGTGCATATTACCTCTGGTACTGACAAGAAATTTTTAACTAAAACCTAATTCTTTATGTTTTATTCAGGAATATTTATTTAATTCAATAAATATTTTATTTATTTATTGTATGATTCACTGAAAAGCTATGGTTTTGGCAAAGTTAGTGATTAAAGTATGGGTTCAAATTTTGGATTTGTAATGCAATTTTAAGCATCTCTCCCACCTTTTTTTGATGACATATAATGCTGAAGGGTAAGTTAAGAGATATCAGTTACAACCCTTCACTATTTATTTTGGTCTTGATCTATAATCACAAAATTATACTTTCATTTGACTTTGTTCCATGTGACTTTGTTAAAACATCTCAAGCTTAAAGAGCATTCGGCCAGATTATTTTAATATGTGCTAGTGCTTGACAGTATGATCTTAAAGCTTATGATTAACCTGGATTTTATTTCTATTTAAGAACTTGTCAAAGTTAAGTATTCTTTTCTCTCATTGTGTGCTAGGTCATACTTTGATCCTTTTGATCATACTGAGGCAAAAGTTTCAGGTCCACAAGGAAAATGGACCAATCGATCAGAGCTCACCTGTCCTGTTGTTCTCAACCACAAGGCAGCAAAATTCAGGCAATGCTTGAAGAGACTTCTGTCAGTCTTGGAGATGGTATTCTACACTGCTCTAAGTTGTCTTGGACATGAACTTTCCTGGCTCACTTGAAGATGGGGGTCATAATCTCATTTTTGCCCATAGATAAGCTCTCTAGGGAATGGAATTCTGATGCCTTTTATTACCTTTATTTGAATATGAAGAGTGAGTCAGTGGTGAACCCCAATCACAACTCATTACATTTGGAATTATGGGATTCACACTCTTTTCTTTAATAGATACAATGAAAGGACTAGCTTAATTGCCATTCAAAGAAGTTCTGAGCAATATAGTCTGAAGATATTACTTATTTCTTTTCTCAAAATGGTTTATCTTCTAGGAAAAATAGGCATATATATTGGTGTACTTTGATGAAAATGAGCAAACTTTAATGGAGACTTTTCTGATTGTTTCCATAAAAACATAGACTGTAATGAATTTCTAAATGGAATTCAATAAAGCATTGATTTTGTTTAGTTATGTAATAGTTAAAAAGCAATTTATTTGTTAAAATATTATAGTTCTTTCAACATTCAATGGTGTAAAGATTTGATCATTTCTCTGTGACAATTAGTTTTATATTTGGAAGTGTTTTCTGAATATTTCAGATTATAATATTAATAGGTTAATGCTAACTAGAATGTGACAGTCTCCTGCTATTGTTAAAGAAACTCTCTCTCTCTCCTGTATGTGTGTGTGTCTGTCTTTCTCTTTCTCGCTCTCTCTCTCTCACACAAACACATAATTTGTTATTTCTTGGCATCTGGAAATTTCTTTCTGTTCTTCCAATGTCTTTACTCTTCAATTCTACCCCTACCTCCCACACACAAACCCCACTTAATCCAGCCTTGAGAAAATCAGACCTTACATTGAGCATGTTCTTCTTTTCTTATAAATTAGGTCACTCAACAGTCTGCTTCTGGGTCATCGCCTCATTTTCTTTGCAAATGTTTCACCCTCCTTTAAAGCTTTAAAAATTTCCCAGAGAAGAGTCTTAAAAATCTTTCAAACCCAAAGCTGAGAATATAAATGGGGCTGAATAGAGCGCAATTTATAATTGGTAGTGCTAGAGGATTTGGGTTTGTGACCATAGAGATCAGCATCCTAACAAATAGGAAATTGCAAATTCACAGGGCTGGACTTCCGTTTCTGGTCAGATGTCTTTGCGAAGGTCTTCCTAAGTAACTGCTATTGAAAATATGACTCAATCTTCTATTCATAGTAGCTGCAGGCATTTAGCTTTTGTTGATGAAGTACAAAAGTTTCCCTTTATAAAATCTAATGGCTAATTGAAAAAGCAAGAGGAAGTAAATAATTCTTTATAGTCAAAATCAGATCTCTCAGCGTGTTTCAAGGGACACCAGTTTCAGTAGACGTTAATAGTCATTAAATGAACAAAATAATCCTCTTGGGAGAAGCACTGATTTTTAAAAAGTTAAGCAAACTTTTTTTTTAACTGCAGGAATTTTCATGATCTTTGATATAATAATTCACAAGAACCTCTAAAGAGTGGATAAATAGCCACCAAAAGCACATTTCATATAAGCGGGGGTTTTGGGGACATATTTTAGAAAATGCTGATGGCATAAATACTTTTAAAAATGATGATTCCAACCAAGAGAATCATCTCTTTTTTTATTTGTATAAAATTATGGGCTATAAGTATAATTTTGCTACATTCATAGATTGCTCAGTGGTAAAGTCAGAGCTTTTAGGGTATCCATCACCTGAATAATATACATTGTACCCATTTTGGAATTTCTTATTATCTACTCTCCTCTCACCCACCCACATTTCTACGTCACCAGTGTCTATCATTCCACACTCTACATCCATGTGAATATATTATTTAGCTCCCACTTACAAGTGAGAACATGCAGTATTTATCTTTCTGTGTCTGATGTGTTTCACTTAAGATAATAGCCTCCAGTTCTATCCATGTTGCTGCAAATCACAGGATTTCATTATTTGTAATGGCTGAATTGTATACTATTATGTATGTCTACCACATTTTCTTTATTCAGTTATCTGTTGATGGACACTTAGGTTGATTCCAAGTCTTTGCTATTGTGAATAGTGCTGTGATAGACATAAGAGTGCAGGTATCTTTTTGATAAATTGGTTTCTTTTTATTTGGGTAGATACCAAGTAGTGGGATTGGCAGTTTTATTTTTAGTTTCTGGAGAAATCTCCACACCATTTTCCATAGAGGTTATACTAATGTTCATTCCCAAGAAAAAAGGTATACAAGTTTTCATTTTTCTGCGTCCTTACCAACGTCTGTTATTTTCTTTCCTTTTAACAATAGCCATTCTGACTGAGGTAAGATGCCTTATTGTGGTTTTAAATTTAATTTATTTGATGATTAGTGATGTTGAGCATTTTTTCATATACTTTTTGGTCATTTGTATGTCCTTTTTGGAAAATGTCTCTTCACGTTCTTTGTCCACTTTTTAATGGGTTTTTGTTGTGTTGTTAAGTTCTTTGAATTCCTTGTAAATTCTGGATGTTAGTCCCTAAAACTCTCTGGACATTAGTCTAGGCAAGGATTCATGCCCAATATCTCAGGAACACGTGCAACAAAAACAAAAATGGAAAAATGGGATTTAATTAAACTAAAAAGCTTCTATGCAGCAAAAGAAATAATTAACAGTGAACAGACAACATGCATAATAGGGGAAAACAATCGCAAACTATGCATCTCTTTTCTGGAGATAGGCAGTGACCTGTTTGAGGGTAAGCTCACTCCTCATTAATCTTCATCAAAATATTCCATTTCATTTGCCTGTTCACTGTCTGAACCCTTTCTATGGAATGACCATAACAAAGTAGCTTGGAGAAATTAGCTTTCTAGAAAGACAAACCAAAATGTATTGAAGATATCAACCACCCATTCAAACCTTTAAATGCTGACAAATGACCTTACAAGGCTTTTCTGGTCATGCTTTTCTAGCTGCTGCTGCTTCTTTTTTTTTTTTTTTAGGTTGGCTATCTTACTTTATTTTTTATTTTTTCCAAAATATTATGGAGGCACAAATGTTAAGGTAACGTATATTTCCCTTGCCCCCCCCCACTCGAGTCAGAGCTTCAAGCGTGTCCATCCCCCAGTTGGTGCGCATCACACTCATTATGTATGTATATACCCATTCCCTGCCATCTCCACCTGCCCGACACCCGATAGATGTTATTCCTTTATGTCCACTTTTGTGTTGATCAGTTAATACCAATTTGCTGGTGAGTACATGTGATGCTTATTTTTCCATTCTTGGGATACTTCACTCAATAGAATGGATTCCAGCTCTATCCAAGAAAATACAGGAGGTGCTATATCACCATTGTTTCTTATAGCTGAATAGTACTCCATGGTATACATATGCCACATTTTATTAATCCACTCATGTATTGATAGGCACTTGGGTTGTTTCCACATCTTTGCAATTGTGAATTGTGCTGCTATAAACATTTGAGTGCAGGTGTCTTTTTCATAGAGTGACTTTTGTTCTTTTGGGTAGATGCCCAGGAATGGGATGGCTGGATCAAATGGTAGATCCACTTGTATCTCTTTAAGGAATCTCCATATTGCTTTCCACAGAGGCTGAAAATAGTTTTCAGTCCCACCAGCAATGTAGGAGTGTTCCTATTCCTCCACATCCATGCCAACATTTATTGCTTTGGGACTTAGTTAATAAAGGCCATTCTCCCTAGAGATAAGTGATATCTCATTGTGGTTTTGATTTGCTTTTCTCTGATGATTAGAGATGTTGAGCATTTTTTTCATATGTTGTTGGCCATTATTCTGTCTTCTTTTGGGAAGTTTCTGTTCATGTCCTTTGCCTACATTTTGATATGGTTGTTTGATTTTTCCTTGCTGATTTTACTAAGTTCTAAATAAATTCTAGTTATCAGCCCTTTATCAGATATGTAGCTAGCGAAAATTTTCCCCCATTCTGTGGGTTGTCTGTTTGCTCT
>CAUYPO010022901.1:0-36552 GCA_963574435.1 Cheirogaleus major | reverse complement strand
CGATCCACCCGCCTCCCCACGACTCCCCCCTCCCCCGCACACCTCCACCCAGGACTCCCTCCTCCTCTGGACTCCTCCTCCCCAGGATTCCTCCACCCAGGACTCCCTCCTCCCCAGGACTCCCTCCTCCCCAGGACTCCTCCACCCAGGACTCCTCCTCTCCAGGACTCCTCCACCCAGGACTCCCTCCTCCCCAGGACTCCCTCCTCCCCAGGACTCCTCCACCCAGGACTCCCTCCTCCCCAGGACTCCCTCCTCCCCAGGACTCCTCCACCCCAGGACTCCCTCCTCCTCTGGACTACTCCTCCCCTGGACTCCTCCTCTCCTGGACTCCTCCCCCCACTATTTCCAGAACCCCTCCCTAGCACACCCTCCCCCAGGCCTCTCCCCCAGGCCTCCCCTCCCCCAGGCCCAGGCCTCCTGCCCACGCCCCTCCTAGCTGGAGCTGCCAGCCAAGCTTCTCAGCTCCTAAGTGGGGCTCTTGGTTCTTTACGAGTCTCCCACCCCATAAAAGAGAGAGATCACCGCTGAGCTGTCCAGAAGCTCTGCCCGGGTGGTGAGAGGGGGGGCTGATCCGAGCATGGGACAACCCCCACCCCACCTCACTCAGGGCGCTCCAGCCACCCTGGCCCAGGACAGCGGGGGTGGAGGTGTTGCAGCCCTGCCCCCTACACACAGCCCCCCCCAACCCCCTTCTGCGGTTGCAGGGGTGGGGGTGCTGCACAGGCCCGGCCCCTCCCAGGACATCCAGAGGGCTCAGGCGGGGGTTGACAACAAATGCCTCCTGATTAATAAAAAGTTTGATGGAAATTTCATATGTTGACTCGGATCCTAAACATTTTCCAGGAACATCTGGCAGAGGCCGGAGCCGCCTGTTTATGTTCACAATGAGAACATTTTTTCCGAGGCCGTCTGTCCGCAGCGATTGTCTCCTTGGGAAGCGCTGGGGACTCACTGCCCGGGCCGGGCTGGGGGTGGGGTGGAAAGGAGGCTCCGGGCTGCGCCCACCCGCCCGCCAGGCCCCTCGCCCGCGCAGCGCACGGGGACCCTGCCGCGGGGTGGGAGAGGAGCCAGGCCCGGCCCGGGGCGCACCCTCGCAGGCCCGAGGGGAGGGGCCTGGGGCGGGCTCTGCACCCCCGCCCCCCACCCCTCCCTCCTGCCGCTCGAGGATTCCAAACCTGCCCGCTCCCCAGCCCCCAGCCCCACCGACGTCCTTCCAGGCTTCTGACAGGCCCGCGAGTGGGTGGCGCGCAGCCCTGGCGAGGGGGCTGGGGGACGCCCAACGGAGGCTCAACCTCGTCACCACGCGGGTGGGGACCCGTTGGCCCTGGCCGCTGTGGCCGGGTCCAGCCTCCCTCACGCACCGTGAGCCTGGGGCCTCCAGCGCTCCCTTTGGGCGCACCCGGGTGGTGAGGAGGGCACAGCGCGGGGACGCGGGCCCTGCAGCCAGGGACAGTGTAAAGAACCCCAAGTCGATCCCCTGGGCAGAGGCCAGCGGGACCACGTGAGCCAGGTGAGCCACCCCCGGGCCGCCCGCGGGGGTCAGGGTTTCCAGGCAGCGGGTGCCAGCTGGGGCCAGCCCTGCCCCGAGGCTGCACTGTGCCACTGTGTGTGGTCCTTGTGGGAGCTGCTCAGTTATTTTTCTTTCTTTTTCCCTCCTCTTCCTTTTTAATAAAATGCATCAGAGCGGAAGGCGGACACCACCTCCGATGTCCTTATAAAAATGTGTGCACGCACACGTGCGCATGCGTGCGCAGCTGCGGGGCGGCGGGCCAGAGGCTCTGCGCCCCCATCCCCCTGCAAGGGGAGGGGGCGCCCAGCCTGACGCATCTCAGGCTGGGCCTTGGAGACCCTCCCCAGACACTTTACTCATGGAAAGGGAAGCCATGGCGGAGGGGGGGACATGGCGGGGGGAGCTAGGCTGGGAGGGACGGGTGGTGGCCTTCCCCAGGCCTCTCTCCACAGCCTCCGCAAAAGCGGGGTGGGGTGCACCATCCTGGGACCCTGGGCCGGGGGTCTCGGCTGTAGCTCTTGCCCTGGGGACCACGCTGGGCTCAGGGATGAATCCTGTGTCCTGTTGGACAGTGGCTCTGTAGAAGGACCTGCACTCCGGTGGGCAGGGGTCCCCCACTGCTCGGCTCATGCCCGTGTGAGGGATAGGACCCCCACTCCGGAGGGGCTCACAGTCACCTGGGGGGGGGGTGTGTACAGGAGGGCCACGCACTAGAAGCACCTGGACACTCGCTCGGAAGTGCAGCCCTGTGTTCATGGTGTTCATGTTTTTCGCGCAGAGCCGAGTCCCCCCCCCACCACCACCACCACGTGGCAGCCTCAGCCAAGCCCCGGACACCCGCCACCCTCAGCAACCCAAGGCAGCGCTGGGCGAGCCAGACGCCCAGGCAGTTGTCCCAGGCTCCAGTTGTCCATGGCTCAGCTACACAAGGCCAAGGTGTCCAAGGCCCAGGTGTCCACAGCCCAGGTATACAAGGCCCAGGAGTCCATGGCCCAGGTCCCCATGGCCCAGGTATCCAAGGCCCAGGTGTCCACAGCCCAGGTGTGCATGGCCCAGAGAGCGGGGCTCCAGCAGGCAGAGGGTCCCGGGCTGGCTGTACAGTAGGGCCTGTGTTATCAGGTGTCGCTGCCAGCCGCCGCCATTATCTCCCAGAGGAGCCCTGTCCTTCCGCCAGCACCGATAGGGCCTCCTCTTCTCACCCAGCCACAGACAGCGTTATCCACCAGCCCCGTGCCCTCGCCCGCCTGCACGACCCCTCGTGCCCCGAGCCTGGGAAGGCTCACGTGGAGGCCCCTCAGCCTGAGATGCCCCACACCACTCCCCTCCCTCCACATGTCCCTGCTGTACATGGGAGGGGGCTCAGGGACTCATGTCTGGGAGGGGCGGGGCAGAGTATGGGAGAGCCCGGGGCTGCGGGGTCCTGACCAGAGCTGCGTGTATCCTCTCTCTGGCCAGCTGAGTCAGGTGCCAGCTTCTCTCTTAGGGCTCACTTTCCTCTGAGCTGCAGCCCCTCACTCACTCGGGGCCAGCCACGTGCTGGAGAGGCCCCTCCCCAGGACCCCCACTCAGAAACAGCCCCTGCCAGCCAGGACCTCCGGCCCCTCCTCCCAATCACGGCCCCTGCAGTCCCACCCAGGCTAGACCCCACTGGAGGGGCTGGAGAGCCAGGAGGAAGGCTCACAGGGCGTTCCCAGGACCCAGCCCCTTCCCCATTCCCAGGCTGTGTCCCCCGGGGACCAGGACTCTCTCCAAACAGTGGAGAGTCCCTCCCTCGGCCCCTGGCCTCGCAGCAGCCACTCGTGTGTCCAGAGCGCCGAGCCTGGAAGTCCCGGGCAGGGAGAGCTCCCCAGCCACCCCTGCAGGACTCAGGAGGCTTTCTCTAGGAGACTTCAACTTGCCTGGGGTCAGGGGTGGCCCATGGGACCTGCAGAGGGAGGCAGAAGGGCCTCTGAGGGTGGCTCACGGAGGCATCACCGCCCTGGCCTTCATCCGTGGACCACCAGCCGCCATGCTGCTAGGACACTCAGGCAGCCCTGTGCAGAGAACCACATGTGGAGAAACTGAGGCCCCGGCCAACAGCCGGCCCCTCCCCGGCAGTCACATGCATGAGAGCCCCAAGCCAGAGCTCGTGCTGTCCCCAAATCCTGCCCCACAGTGACCGCAGAGGCAGCAAATGATTATTGATCATTGGTGAGCGGCTGGTGACCATTGTGTTCCGTTGCTCGGTTTCGGGGCGGTTTGTTAGGCAGCCAGAGCTCATACCCTCAAAGCCCTCCAACTGGAGATTTTTTGGGTGCCAGTGGGTATGACCTGTCACCCTGGCAGGCGGCTGCCCCAGGCCCACTGAGGCACACAGGCACAACTCAGAAAACATTTGGGAGCTCAGGGCCCCACATCCTGCCCACGTGCCCTCTGGGGCAACGGCAGGGACTGGCCGTCCACTCACAGCCCGGCCGGGGTGGGGGATCCTGGTTCCCACAGCACATAGAAGAGTGTGGGACCCAGACCCGTCCCCACGTCGAGGACAAAGAGGGGCCCACGGAGGCAGGAGGCTGAGCTTCGTGCCCCACGGCACACAGGCTGCCCTGACTGGGGGTTCCTGGGGTCCAGGGGCCACCTGCGAAGTCATTCTGCAGGCGGGGGGGGGGGTAGGTCAGGAAAACTGGAGATCCTCAGCCCTCCATGTCCACCCATCCCTGTCCAGAGTGGGGACCGCCCGAGGGGGAAGACTGCTCTCTCCTCGGCCCCCTCAGCCTTATGGCTCAGCAGCGGGTGGGGAAACTCAGTGCAGATGGGGAAACTGAGGCTCAAAAATTGCTGGCGGGAGCTCTGGCTCCATACAAAGCCCTTAGCCACAGATTGAGCCAGAGGAGCCCCCAGAGTTCTGGAGACATGACATCCCTGTCTGTCCAGGTGCAGCCTGTGGCTCTGACTCGGGCCTTTCAGGAGCCTGGGAAGCCAGCCCCAGCTGGGGTGGGTGGGGACAGTCCTCCCGGCAGGCCAGGCAGAGGCCGCATGGAGTGGAGGAGGAGAACGGCTTCACACACTCACGCTCACACTCGCCACGCCGGCGGTGCTGGTTCTTGGAGTGTCTGGCCTGGGGCTCCCGGCCCAGCCTTTCCGGGGGGCGCTCTGTGGGAGGTGAGGAGATACGGCCGGCAGCTGCGCCCCACGCCAGCCCCGCGGGCGTGAGCACACGTGCAGAAGGCCCGGAGACCCCCTGCGTGGCACGCGGGTGGACCGGGCCTGATTTACGACGGGCTCCCGCACATGTGTCAAAGACGCCGTGTTAAGCACCGGCATAAAAATAATATATAGGTTACCGCAACGTTTTTACAACCTTCCTCGGCCCTGCCCTGGAATGCCAGGATCCAGCAGGTGAAATAACACACGTTCCGGTGGCGGCCGAGGGCAGGCGGAGAGCCGGGCCGGCGGCTGCATCTGGGCCCGGGCCCTGGGGGACCCTGCGTGGGGCGTGCAGGGTCAGACCGGGGAGGCAGCAGACCCCCACCTATTCCGTGTCAGGAGAGCTCCTGACCCTGGAGGACCCAAAGCTTTGCAGGGGATGGCCTGGGG
The DNA here is from genome assembly GCA_963574435.1 of Cheirogaleus major. Lineage (NCBI taxonomy): Eukaryota > Metazoa > Chordata > Mammalia > Primates > Cheirogaleidae > Cheirogaleus > Cheirogaleus major. The sequence goes on along the minus strand of CAUYPO010022901.1, from coordinate 31,463 downwards.
GTGTCCTGTGGGAGGGACGCCCAGCAGGGTTTCCATGCACCTGCCATATGCACTGGGGGTGCGAGACCCCACAGACGGGCTGCAGCCGCTCCGGGGTCCCAGTGGCCAGGACCTTTGTCACAAGGGAGCACCGCCCTTGAATTGGGGATGACCTTGGGCTAGAGCAGGGCAGGTGGGTGGCAGGGGACAGAGGCGAGGCTGGGGACGTCCCATGCAAGCAGTACTGAGGGTGCAGCAGACAGCGGTTGCTGCGTGACAAAAATCTCCATCACACCAGGTCCTCTAGGGGTGCAGCATGCCCTTGATGCTGCCTGCAAGCTGGAGACACTTTAATCAGGGCTGGCAGAGCAAGCCCCTTTTCCTGTTACAGATGGACGACTGAGGCCGGGAACTGAGGTTGCGCCTTCTACAAAAAGGAGGCACCTGCTGGGTGGGCGCCCCCTGGCCTGCAATGTCTGGACACCAGCCCCACCCTGCCACGTGCCGGGAGATAGTCGTGGCCAGGGCACCACCGGCCCGCCACCAATCCACGGGAGAATCCACGGGAACACCCAGGTGGCCACCTGGCCGTGTGGTGACCTGCTGGGATCGCCACTCTCCGAGGGTCTGCAGGGGCTGGAGCCTTGGTCTCATGGGGGAACGGGGTCCCCAACCTCAGCACCTGGGCCACTGACTTCCGTGGAACACTGCCCCGTGCGGCCAGCTGCAAAGGAGAAGCCAGGTGAGGATTCTTGGCCACGAGCGACTGGCCGGGGACGTGCCTCTGCGGGCCCCCAGCGAAACCAAGTCCTTGCCGGGCCCTCCGCCCGGACCTGCCGGGGTGTGGCCACATCACACGGAGGGGGGAGGCCATCCCCACAGTCGGGAGCTGTTTCCATGGTGACAGGCTGCCAGCCTTTGCCCTGGGGTGAAGGGCCCTGTCAGCAGCACGCGTGAGCGAGGACCCTGGCTTTTGGCATAGAGAAAGTTTGAGGGGCACAGGGCTGCCCCGTGACAGGGCGACTTTCGGTGTGCATGGAAGGGCAGGCTGGAGGCGTGCGTCGTGGGTCCCTCCTGGGCTGGGTCGGGGGCGTCTGTGGGCGGATGCCCCACCCCGGCAATGCACGGGCAGGACCACGCTACGCCCTCGGTGAGAGCAGGGTCTGAAGGGCGCCAGACCCCCTAACCCGCGGAGCTGTCTCTCCTGCACTTCCGGCTGCAGCTGGGGAGGGGGCCTGGAGCCCACTGCCCGCCGCGCCTCTCTGCAGCCCGGAGGACCCTCCTCTGAAGCCCTCCTGGACCGTCCCGAGAAAAGCCAGGTACCAACCTCTGCAAAGCCTGAGCCCTGGCCGGTGGAGCGAATCACAGAGGAGCTGCTGAGCTGGGGGCGCCGCCCAGTGGGGGTCCTCGTGGGCATGGTGCCCACACATCACAGGGTCTCCTGCCAGGCTGGGGACTTGGCCCTGCTCACACAGAGGGACAGAGGAGGCTGGCTGGACAGGGCCCACCCCTGGCACCGAGAGCGGGGCTGGCTGGGTCCTGGAGGGGCTGGGCCTGGGCTGCCCTGGGAGGCTCTGGGCGCGCAGGTGCAGGTGGGGCAGCGTCAGCCGGGAGGCCTCCCTGGAAGCCCCTGGGCACCCCCACCTCCAGGCCTTGGGCACCCAGCCCCTCCGCCCTCCCCTCCACCCCGGCCCCATGGTGCCCAGGGAGGGAAGGGAGCCTCGCCAGGGGCTGAGTGGCTGAGGCAGGGGTCTGGCCTGGCTCAGGGACAATGTGTATCTCTTGGGCCAGCTCCAGTGGGACTGGGGACCCAAGGGGGACCCCACAGTGAACGCTTCCATCCCCCTGGCCTGCACCCCAGCCTCAGCCTCCCTCTCAGGGGCAGGGCACTCCTGGGTCGCCCAGACCTCCAGAGACAGTTCCAGGTCCTGGTGGGGTTTGCGTGGGCCACAGTGACACCTTGGTCCTGCTCCCTGCTCCACACCCCCCACCAGGAGGGCGGCCCATCAGGCTAGGGGCCCTTGTGACACAGGGGGTGGCGATGATGGGGGGACCTCAGGGTCCCGACAGAAGGTGGCCCAGCTCCCACATGCTCCAGGTCACTCGCTCTGTCTCTCTCTGTCTCTGTCTCTTTCTTTCTGTCTCTCTCTGTCTCTCTGTCTGTCTCTCTGTCGTCAGGAAGCCCAGGGGAGTGCTGGCCACCTCCAGCCGCTCCCGCCCTACCCAAGACCAGGAGCCTGGGCTGGTGGCCGCACTGTAGACAGAGTGGCCACAGGGGGCGCTGGGAGGGCCTGGTTCCCACCCAGCCCAGAAGGGAGACTGAGAAGGAATTCCGGGAATTCACGGGGAGAGCCAGCGGGAGGGGCGAGCTCACTGCTCTGTTCTGGGGCTCTCTGCGTCCACAGGAGCACGCACGGCTTGTGACCAGAAAAAACAACTTATACCGCTTAGCGGCTGGCTCCCCCGCCCTCAGGCTCCCCAAAGCTGTCACCTCTGACCTGCCCTTCTTTGTGCTCCCTCACACCACCTCCTCCCTGCAGCCCTCCCAGACTGGCCTATCCCCTAGGCGGCCTCAGCTGGCCCTCCAGGCTCAGGGACGCACATCCGGGTCAGTCTCTGGCCCCTTGAGAGGTGGGTCTCAGACACAGGCGGCATTCAGATGCAAAGATGACACAGGACTGGCCACCCTGCGACCCCACCTCAGGCCAGGACGGGGAGTTCTCTGGCCCGCTGGTGCCGTCTGCAGGGACCCCGGCCAGCGACACCCGAGCGCTGGCATTTGGGGGTCTGGGGAGGACAGAAGGGCCAGTAGACTAGGAGGCTGTGGCAGCCGGGGGTCCATCCCTTCCGCAGACCCCCAAGGGCCATCTGGGGTCTGGGGCTGTTGTGACTGGCCCACCAAGAAAGGGCCCCAGGACTCGCCCTTGAGAGCGTTGCCCAGGCCGGGTATCCCCAGGTCGGGGGCTGGCTGCGCCCCACAGGGATCCTGTCCTCGCTGGGGGTGGGCAGTGGCTGGCTGCCACCCTGCTGGGTCCTCAGCCCCTGCAGCCGGGGCAAGAAAGAGAATGCCCAGGAGAAGGGTGTAGAGTGGGGAACCTGGGCCCTGAGTTCCGGTCTGGCATGTGCGGCTTCTTGAGGCTGAGCCCACAAACCCAGCAGGCACCTCCTCCTCCGGGAAGCCTCCTCTGATTCCTCCTCCTCCTCCACCCAGCTCCCACCCACTTGTCCAGAGATGACTGGGGAGCACCACGGGGTCTCCGAGGAGGCCCTCCAGGTCATGCTCAGGGGGTAGGGAAGTATGAGGGAGTCCCCAAATGTCTGCCCCTCCAGACCCGGCCCAGGAGGGTTCCTCCAGGTGGAGGCTGTGGTTGCCCCGTCCCGGCTGTACCCCGATCTCGGTTCTCAGACATTCAGGGCCTGACTTGGAAACAACGAAGCCAGAACAAAACACAGAGCGAGGCGAAGGGAACTGGGCTTATCTCCTCCTGCGTCTCAGACGCTCTTCTCCTGAACCGTAGACAACTAAATCCGTCCCTTTGAAACGCTGTCGGGAGTGGAATTTCTCTTGAGCTTATCAGATTTTTCCACGGGAGGAGGGGAGCGGGTGGGGCGGGGCAGCGCGGAGGGAGGCCTGGGTGCCCCGGGGCCCCGGCTCGGGGTGTCCGAAGTGCACGCGCCCATGACACACGAGTCTACGATGCACGCACACGCCCCACACACGCTGCCGGCCCCACGCATGCACACACGCTGTAGAGTGTCCGTACACGAGCCCACGATGCGGGTGCCCTGAGGCCCGTGGTCCCCAGCCTTTCTGGCACCAGGGACCAGAATCATGGACCTTGCACATCATGAGCTGTGTGGTGCCTCAGTTTCCCCCCATCAGGTGGATGCAAGTCACTGCCTTCCTCTGGGGTTGCTGCAAGGCCTACGTGGGGCAGTGCACGCCCAGCACACTCAGACACACACAGCCGCGCAGCTGCTCACGGCCAGGGCGCCACATGCAGAACCACGAAGCCACACACGGAACCATGAAGCCACGCATGCCCACATCCTCTCCCCCATCACGGATGTACACCCTCACGTGTAGGGACATCCACTGCCACGCAGCCTCACCCAGAACCACGGAGGACGCTCCGTCTGTGGGAGCCCAGACTCTGCCTGCGTCTGGAAGCCCACAGGGACCCAAGCCCAGGCGCTGGGCAGACCGTGCACAGAGGGAGGATGGATGGACAGACGGACGAAGCGTGGGCAGATGCCTGACGGCGGAGCGGGATGAGTCAGGCGGGTGAGTGCGTGGTGGTGGCGCGTGTGGACCTGTGACCCGGCACACGGGTGAAGCCCTGAAAGGTGAACTGGGAAGACAGTTTCCAGCGTCTGGGACGCCACACAGGTCAATGTGTCACCCAGGAGGCTTGGGTGGTGGCACAGAAGCCCAACTGTGTCCCATCTGCAGGCGCAGATGTCCTCACCTCCCTCTCCCTTGGTCCTATGCACGTGGTGTCTGACTCCTGCACACATGCTCAGGCACACGTGTGCACACGCATTCCCATGCAGCACACACACGTGCACACCGTCCTGCACACAAGGTCACCTCTTACAAATAACATGTTTGTCAGATGACACTGGGACAAGGTGTCTCGGCGGGTGGGGGAGAGAGAGAGAGGGAGGGAGGCTCCCGAGGGGAGTGGCCAGGCGGGGAGGGAGGGGCTCTGACACAGGCGTGACCGGTGGGTGCAGGCTGGCCCCGCCCGCCTGAGCTGCTGACACGGGGAGCCAGTCCTGCCCGGCGCAGGGCGTGCGCTGCCCCTCTGCAGAGAGCAAGAGCAGCTCTCAGCCAGCCCGGAGCGGTGGTCCCTCCGCCAGGTGGCACCGGGCTCGCCCCTGCCCGTCCCGAAGGCACCTCCTCAGGGCCCTCCCTCTGTCACCTGTCCTTCCCTTTGCTGGCGCATCCGCCCTGGTCGCTGCCCCTCTCCCGCACCGCGCACATACCCCCTTCGACCTGTGGCCGTGACCGTGGGAGGGCCGAGGCTCACAGGACGCTCTGCTGTTGCAAAGCCCCTTCATCCGGGGCCAGTAACGCAAGGGCAGCCGGCGAGAGAGAGAGAGAGAGAGAGAGAGAGAGAGAGGCAGGCTGAAGCAGCCTGCAAACCCCGCCAGAACCGCCGTCCTCAGTGACGTCCTGCTCGAGCCTTGGTGTCCACGGCACCGTCCCGACCTCCATGGCCTCAGCGTGGGCAGGTGCCCTGGACAAGGAGAGGCTGCTCCGGCTGCCCCAGGATGGCGCCCAGGGGCAAGTGGCCTGCAGGACCTCAGGCTGTGAGACGGGCCACCCCCGTGCACAGCACAGCCTCGACACCTCCCAGGGCCACATGTTTATGTCTTTCCGTGTCCCCCTGGATATAAGGTGACCCGGGGCCACACGTCCTCTCAGCGTCCGGTCTCTGTCCCTCTCGCATCTCCCCGGCCGGCTCTGTCTGCCTGCCCCTCAGGTCCCCCCGCTGTGCTCCCCGCCCCCACCCGACGCCCCCCACCACCCGGCCCTGTCCCTGTCCCTGTCCTCCGACGCCGTCCCTGCGCTGAGCTCCTGCTTTTCTGTCTGCAACTTTCCATTTCCCGGCCCCTCCCGGCCCTCTGACTGGCTGAGCAGGCAGGGAGCCCCGTGTCCTGCGCAGTTATGTTGTGCCGACTGTGTTCTTTTTTGTGTCAGTCTTGTGGAAAAGAGTCCTAATACTATGAGAATCTGCGGGTCTTTCCGGGGGACGGTCGGTGCCTTTCTTCTGCAGGCCCTGGGATCTGTTAAGGCCGAGGCCACGGGGATGCACTTGGGCACACAGAAGGCAGAGACGCCCCAATCCCGGCCAGTGAGCCTGATCTCCCAGTTGCTCCCTCGCTGCTCCTGCAGCCGTCCAGAAAGGCACGTGGTCTGCTGGGCTGCCCGGCCCCTGCACCCCATCTAGTTTCCTCCTGGGCTCCAGGCAGCCGGGCCAGTCCCCCATCCTCTCAGGCTGCAAACGGAGGGAATCGGGCCTCCCCTCCACGTGTGAAGCCCAGCTGGGCAGGTGCACTGGGCTCTCCATGGGCAGCCTGCCCAGACCCCAGAAAGGCCCAGACAAGGTGGGCATTGTCCCCGAGGGCACCCTGTCCAGGGCGGAAATGTTCCCACTGGCAGTGTGCACCTTGGCTGAGTAGGCAATCCTGGCAGGCTGCCCGCAGGAGGAGGCAGCACACTGGAGTCATTTGTGATGGGATTTTGACAGATGAGGCTAGGATGGTCCAGACAGACCTTCGGGGTCTTGCTAGGGTGTGGGCAGGGATGCTGGCCACAGGGGCCAGAGCTCGGGAGACACAGATGGTTGGGCAGGGTGATGGGCCCGGGAAGCCACACCCCAGCTTTCTGGGACCCCACATCAGGGAGAAAGGTGGTGGGGCCAAGACCAAGCACATGTGGCCCCGCCCTGGGGTCCAGGGGCATCGCTGTGGTCACAGGCCCTGCATGGCCCATGCTTGCTCTGCCCCAGCCCTCCCCGGCCGTGACCGTGGCGTGTCAGCGGTGCTCGGTCTGGGCTGGGAGGGCGGCGCGGCGCACAGCTGGCCGGGCGGCCCCGCATTCCCGGCGCCCGCTGGAGCATGTCCTCGTGGCTGCGGCCCAGACCCAGCTGCTCAGGAACTGTCCTCCTGAGGCCGGGGCAGCCCCGTGACTTCCCGGCCCCTGAGCTCAGGCCTGGCCTAGCTGGCCGCCCCAGCTGTCCCTCCCCGCCCAGGGTGGGTCTCGTGGGACCCTGGCCCTGCCCTGTCTGTGGGGTTCTGTGTGTTCTGGGGGCAGATGGGGCCGGGGGAGTGCCCCGCCCTGCAGGCCCTGGGGGCGGCGGCAGGGCACACTCCGGGAGCCAAAGGTCGGCTGGAGGTCAGGGGGGGCAGCACCCAGGCATAGCCCTTCTGCTGGGGCCGAGGATGTCGGTCCCACCAGCCCCTGCACCGCCCTGCCAAGCCCGGCACCTCACCCCTGGGGCTGCAGGGACCAGCGGGCACCTGTGCACACAAGGCTCAGGGGTCGGACCCTGGACGTCTCTGGGCCTCAGGGGAGCCAGGACCCTCTGCCCTCCTGTACTCACCCCGGCTCCCTCCGTCTCTGGAGCGGCGGAGAGATGGAGACCTGCCCGTCAGCACCTTCCCAAACCCGGGCACGCCAGGCCCCTCCTCCTGGGTCCCTTCAGGGACTTTCTTGGGCTTTCAGGGACTTCAGTGGGCTGCCCAGCTGCCCCCTTCTCTGACTCCATCTGACACACAAGCATACATTGAGCACCACTGTGTACCAGTGCCAGAATGCCACGAAGACGCCAAGTCAGGATGGGGTCTCTGCGCCCCACCAGCCACGCGGGGCCCCGCAAGTCGTCGGTGGGGCAGGCTCAGGGCGTCCGCCCCGGCGTTCCCCGCACGGGAGTCACATACCGGTACTTGGCAGACAGCGGATGCAGGCATCCGCTGGGGGAGCCAGTGGGGCTGACGGGCGGCCAAGGAAGCCTGGGAAGAGCCGGGCCCCCACCCCCCCCCACCCGGTGGACCATGAGGGCCCAGACGCCCCGTCATAAAACCTTTACAGCCCCCCCATGCCGTCCTCGATTTCACATGTTCATCCTCCACATGTGGGCCCTGGTGAGCTATTTGGCACGGAAAATGCCCCCGGGGCATCGTAAATGTCACGGGCCAGGGATGCTATCCGTGATGGTTACCAACGTCTAGAGCTGGCCACCCTGCCGGGGCCCCGTGCCGCAGGCCAGGCCGGGTGGGGTGGCTGGTTGCTCCTTCCTACTTACCGTGTGGCCAGAAGCTCAGGGGGGCCCCATGGGGCAGGCTCGGCTGAGAATCCTGACCCGCTCTCCACGGAGCTCCGGCTGCCCGGGTCTGGCCTGTGGGGGCAGGGGCCTCGGAGCATCGCAAGCAGGATCCCAATGCCTGGGGCACATAGAAATGAGGCACAGTGACACCTTCCAGGCCCCACACCTGCTGGCCTGGCCCCTTGGGCCAGCATGGCAAGGGCTTCCCCTGGGCCAAGCCCCCCGGGGTGCCCACGTCTAGGAGAGGCCATGGACAGAGAGAGGACCCCCACCCTCCACCTCCCCTAGGCTCCCACCGGGGCCCGAGCTGCAGGGGGCTGGGTCCCTGTTGCCCGCACAGAGGGGTCCTCACTGCTCGGCCCCCAGATGAACTAGAGGGCAGGGCAGGCAGGAGGGAAGGGGAGTTACCAACTCCAAGTATTAGAAGCTTCCAGGCCCTGCGCCAGGTGCCTGGGATGCCAGCATTCCCAATTTCAGCAGATCCTTTGGGAAGCACTGGGCTTAGCAGCACCCTCGGCCTCGTGGCCCTGTGGCCCGTGGCCCTGTCTCCATTTTTCAGCTTCTCTCAGCAATCTCAGCTCCCTCACCTGGGTCCGGACTCCTCCCCTTCTCCCCGAGGCTGCTGTCCTGGTCTGCCCAGCTCGCCCTGTGCCGCACCGACTCGTCTCAGACCGCCCGCCGCCCTCCGCGCCCGCCAGACCCATCCCCATGGCTCCGGCCCCAGGACCCCCAGCTGGGCGGAGAGAAGCCCCTTCCTCCCGCCCATCACCCGGCAGGATGGCGCCCACAGCCGCCTTGTGAGGCCAGCACCATGCAGGCCCCCAGGCCTGTTCCCAACACAGCTGACGCCTGCCCCGATGCCCCATCACCCCGAGTGGCCCTTCCGTCTCCTTTGCCAGTTTCTCCCTCAGGGTGGCCGTGTGTTCCTCGGGTGTTGGCAGGGGCTGCTTTGTGGTCGGATGCCGGAAACCTCTGCTCTCATCGACTGCTGCCGAGGGGTCAACAGGAAGACTGCACCTCCAGGCAATCTCAGCTTGTTTTTCCTGTATGGTTTGTCCACAGATATATTTTCCTCCATTAAGCATATTGTTTTACATCTAACGTTTACATCTTTAATTTGATTTGATTTATTTTTATTTATTTACTTTAGTGACAGGGTCTTGCTCTGTCCCCCCCAGGCTGGAGTGCAGCTCACTGCAGCCTCCATCTGCTGGGCTCAAGCGATCTTCCGGCCTCAGTCTCCCTAGTAGCTGCAACTACAAGCACACGCCCCCCATGCCCGAGTAATTACTTTTTGTAGAGACAGGGTCTCGCTGTGTTGCTCAGGCTGGTCTCAAACTCCTGGTCTCAATCGATCCTCCTGCCTTGGCCTCCCAGAGTGCTGGGATTATAGTTTTAGCACATGCATTACCTGGCAGATATTAGCTGCTCGATGAGTATTTATTGAATGAATGAATGAATGACTCTATAAAGCAGCAGCCCCTGCAGTGCACGACCCTCTCTACTCTCTGCCCTCCTCTCAGAGCCCCTACACCAAGGTCCTGGGCAGACCCTCCCTGCGGCAGGAGCTGTTCGGGCCACATCCAGCGGGCCACATCCATATCCACCCTTCCTCTGTCACTCTCACCTGAGCCCCTCGGGCGGACTGTGCACGCCCTGCTCTCTGTGAGAATGACTTTCAAAAACCCAAACCAAACCAAAATTGATGCATGCCATTTATTTTTAAAAATCAAGCAAAATAAAAAATAATGTGCCGTGAGAATAAAACATGGCCCCAAATTCCTTCCCCCAGAAGGAATCCGTGTTAGTCGTAAGTGAACTGTAATCCAGGCATTTCCCAGGCATTCCGGGGGTCATGGGCTCACTGATAGGAAAAGATATTTATGGTTTCATCACAGGGATTCCGTAAACTGATCGCACTCACTGTAAATACAATGCGATTTGAATTGTAGGAAGGAAGGGAGGGAGGGAGGGAGGGAGGAAGGAAGGAGAAAGAAAATGAGAGAGAAAAAAAAAAGAAAGAAAGAAAAAAGGAAAAAGGGAAGGAAGGAGACAGAAAACAAAAGAGAGAAAGGAAAGAAAGAAGGAGGGAGATAAAATGAGAAAAAAGGGGAAAAAAGAAAGAAGGAAAAAAAGGAGAAGGAAAAGGAAGAAGAAAGAAAAGAAAGAAAGGGGCGGTAATCCCAGCACTCTGGGAGGCTGAGGCAGGAGGATGGCTTGAGCCCAGCAGTTGGCGGTTGCTGTGAGCTGTGATGACGCCACGGCACTCCAGCCTGGGTGACAGAGTGAGATCTTGTCCCTAGAAGGAAAAAAAAAAAAAACAGAAAAACAAACAAAAAACCAAATAGGTGTTTTCTTCGCAAACCTTTGCCCCTTTATCAGAGCAGGGACCATCTCTCCATAGGAATTTATCGAGACAGCTCTGCAGCCCACACCGGCGTGACGTGGCCACCGCAGCTAGAAGGCATAGAGGGAAGAGCTGACCTATTCTTGTCTCACTGTCTTGAGCTGTCTCTTTCCAATTTTTATCGAAAGAAAAATTTCGTTTCACTGACCCTATTTTCATTTCGAGCATTTTACTTTTCTGTCTGTACCGTCCGTTCCTCTTCCACAGACGGCACTTTCCCAGATTGCACTTACGATACTAATTAGAGTCTATCTAAAATTCTCTCAGTGCCCTGAATTATTTCTGTTTCTTCCAGTGTCCTTTTTTTTTTTTTTAATCTCCCTAACGTACCCAGAGCCACTGTGCGAACACATAAATCAGACCTCGTTTCTCATCTGCCTAAAATCCTTGCCGTCCAGAAAGCAAGGAAGCTCTCAAAGAGTAAAGACTGACCACAGCGTTGCTTCGTGACACGCTGAACTTTGAAAAAGAATCCGCGTGTCTTTAGCAATGCCGGAAAACAAAAAGTTGGGGAGGGAGAGTTTTCTCTGCGGAACGATGACATCCACCCAGGGCAGAAGGGATGACAGAATGAGGGAGCCACACCTGCTGGTGTCATGGCGGGAGGATGAGCGCCCGTGGCTCTCGGGACCCTTGCGCGTGGGCCGTGTGAGTCGGTGACTCACCATCTCCAAGTGGAACGTGACCCTCCGGGGTGCAGAGACAGAGGGGGAGCAGCCAGCCCCCGAGGGGCCAGGCACATCTTTGACTAGGCAAAGCCGCCCCTAAAGGGACATCATCAGATGTCTTGGGGAGCACTGGGTGGGGAAGAAAGGTGCCAACCCCCCATTGCCAAGCGTGACATCGTCCCGGTCACCGGACGAGGAATACCGTTTAGGGGAACAAAGTCAGGTGTCTCCACCTCCTCTCAAAGGGCCTGAAAACCAACAGAAAGATCAATCTATTTTTATTTTTTTATTTTTATTTTTCGCTTGCAGTTGTCAGCTGAAAGGCGCATCTATCTTTCGAGACAGAAGAGAAGAGAAACCAAGCATGCGACCCTTGAACAGCACCGGGGTTACGGGCTCCAACCCCCACACAGCCAAACACGCGAGCGTAGCTTTTCACTCCCCCCAGATTAACCGCTGATAGCCTACCGCGGACTAGAATCCTTGCCGACAGTGTGAACGGCTGATTGACACATCTTTTGTATGTCATATGTTACATACTGTATCCTTACGACACAGTAAGCAAGAGGGAGGGAAATGTCATTGAGAAAATCATAAGGAAGAGAAAATATATTTACTATCCATTAAGGGGAAGTGGATCGTCATAAGACTCTTCATCTTTGTCCTCTTCACATAGAGTAGGCAGAGGAGGAAGAGGAGGAAAAGGAGGGTTAAACTTGCATTAGGTACGGCAGAGGCGGAAGAGAATCCCATGCAAGTGGACAGGAGCAATTCAAACCATGCTGTGCGAGGGTCAACTGTAATTGTGAATGATGAATCTCAGGATACTGGATGTCATGGCAGACAGACTCTCAGACGTCCCTGTGGCCCCTGCATCCTGGGGACCCCACCCTGACTTGCTTCTACCCAACAGAACAGCGGCAGCTGTACTTATCATGTGGCTTCCTTACTCATGATCTCAAAACAACTGCTGTGACTCCACCATCACACTCTGCGTTCAAAGCCAGGAAAGGGTGGAAGAGTCAAGATGTGCTGAGCAAAATGGGTGTTGGGCCTGGTGGCTCATACCTGTAGCCCCAGCTCTTTGGGAGGCTGAGGCAGGAGAATCTCTTTAACTCAGGAGTTGGAGACCAGCCTGGGCAACATAGTAAGACCCCATCTCTACAAAAAATATAAAAATTAGCAGCAGGCCCTAGGGCTGGCTGCTCCACGGATCGTGAGGCCCCTCTTTCTGGCCCACTCTCTCCAGGATCCCTCCCTCAGCAGCACTGAGGATGCCACCCTCCCCTAGAGAGACCCTCGCAGCAAGGAGCTGCGTATGGAGTCTGGGATGGCCCCTGAGGACCGAGGCCCGAGTCTGACAGGACACTGAGCCTGGAGGCAGAACCTGCCGTGGTTGAGCCTCAGAGGAGACCCCAGCCTCGTCCGATACCACAGCCTCGAGAGACCCCGAGCCACAGCGGTGCCGCAATGATCAGCCTGTGTGGCTTTAAACCACTGAGTCTGTGGTCACCTGCCACCCGGCCGTCCCAGAGGGACCCAGTGTGCACAGGAGGGTGGCTGCTCCCTTTCTGTCGGTCACACTTGTTTGAGAAGGTAGCGGGGAGAGCTACGTGGACAGAGAAGGCCACTGCCGGGATAGAAGGCACACTGCAGCCCCCATGCCCAGGCCCCCCGCCAGCCTCGCCCGCCCCTGCTTCGGGAGGGCCCTGGCCTCTGACTCGCACTGCGGCAGGAGCCGTCTCTGCACCCCCAGCTGTCTCCATGGACGCGGGCCCAACACAAACACAGCTCCCCCCAGCCAGCGGGACCCCCGCCCCCAACCTGGCCGTAGGAGCAGGGTTGAGTGGGCAGATGAGGTCATCGCCACAGGGACCCCCCTGTAGGCTTGCAGGGGGCAGTATTTGTTTGCTCCTGTCTCCTCGGCAACCTGCTAGACCCTCCTCCTCTCCCGCCCCTTCCCACACAGCTGCCCAGCCAGGCCCCGCGCCGGCCCCTCTACCTGCCGGCCCTGCACCCTGGGCTATCGAGATGGGGCCACCTCCCCCAGGGAGGACAGGGAAACCGAGGCCCTGGAGCCACAGAGGCAGCACCAGGCAAGGCCAGGTCTCCTGGCCCCAGCCCAGGGCTGTCCCGCAGCCTTCCCGGCGTGGCTGGGACCCCTGGCTATCGGCTCCCCTGACTGACCCAGGGCACCTCTCAGGAGGTGGCAGCTCCTCCCAGGCCTCCTCCAGTGGGCTCAGGGCACAGAGGCCAGCGCTGGGCTGAGAGAGGCCGTGGCAGCCGGGGCCAGGGGTGCGGAGGTGAGAGTGAGGGTGAGGGGACCCCACCCGCCCATGGCCTCTAGCTGCCCCACCCTGGGCCCTCCTGGGCACGGCCTTCTGCCACCCTGGCGGCCTGGGGGCTGCCCCCTGAGCACCTGCTGTGTGCAGCCGGGCTGGCCCCATGTGCAGCTGGGGCGCCCTCCTGGGTCCCCACTGGTCACAGGAGCACCCAGGCCCCAGGGCCAGCCCGACTCTTCCCTCCCTCCTCCTCCTCTTCCTCCTCCTCCCTCCTCCTCCCTGTCTTCCTCCTCCTCCTTCTCCTGTTCTCCTCCTCATCCTCCCCCTCCTCCTCCCTCTCCTCCTTCTTCTCTCTCCCCTGCTCCTCTTCCTCCTTCCTCTCTTCCTTCCCCTCTCCTGCTTTCCCCTCCCCTCCCCCTCCTCCTCTCCCCTCCATCCTCCATCTCTGAAGTCAGCGAGGAAGAGCAGGCGACCCAGCCCCACACCTTCCCACTGCACAGGCCGGGCCCTTCTGAGACATTACCTAACTGCGCCTCTTACCTAATCCCCCAGCCATCTCCTGCCGCCGGCCTGGAGGCTGGCCAGATGCCTGCCAACACCCAGCAGGGCCCAGGAGCTGCCTGGCCCCGCCAGCCCGGCTCGGCCACCTGTGTGTCCTGGGCCCGTCTCCCTCCCACCTGTGTGTGGCACCTGAGACTGCTCAGCTGGATGCAGCCCCCGGTGGCCGCCACTGCTCACCCCAGCCTGTCCCTGGGGACTGCCTGGAAGATGGAGAAGGCCTCCCAGCTCCAGGGCATCCCTGCCCACCTGTGGGCGTGGTCGGACAGGGCAGGCCTCCTCCCCTCTGCCTCAAGCGGGAGGCCGGGGCCAGACCTCACCGCTGCACGTGGCCAGGCATCGGCTGGAAAGGAGACAAGCACCACGTCCCCACGGTGCTCGCGCACACATGTGCACACACAGACACACGCGCTGCATGGACACACACACACATGCATGCACATACTGGAATGCACAGAAACATGGACACGTGTGGACACAGGCATATGGCACACATGCATGCACATGCATGGACACCCATGTGTGGACCCAGCCACACACACGCATGCAGAGATACATGCACGGCACAGACACAGCCACACACACGCATGCACACACATGCAGACAGATGCATGCGCAAAGCCCGTGTGCACACACACACACATGTACACATATGCGGACACAAGACACACAGACCCGACCTCACATGCATGCATGCACACCAGCGCACGGACACAGGTCACACAGAGCGTCTGCCCGGCCACACGGCTGGGACTCAGGAGCGAGGGGAGGAGACCCAGGCGTCCAGGGAGAGGGCCCTGCAGGCCCTGCTGGGAGGCGCTGGCTGTCCGGCAGGTCCTGCCCAGCGGTGACTTCTCTCTGCCGCAGCCTGGCCCCCGCCTGCGGCCCCCCAACCTGGATTGAATTCAGCTACGGTTTTGGCCGCCGTCACCCAGGAAGAATGGCTCCATTCAGGCCACCCGCTCCCCTGCCCCAGCAACGCGCAGCCCCCTCCCGCCCGGGCACAGAGGCCTGAGCCCCCTGCCGGCCCTCAGGAGCAACCAGGGCCCCGGAGGAGGCCTGCGGCCATGGCAGGGGCCTGGCAGAACCACCCCGCTGGCCTCACCCAGCCGGGCCAGAGGCTGCGGGTGAGGGGCTGACACCAGGAGCCCCCAGCCCAGCCTCTCCTCGGCAGCCCCGTCCCAGGCCTGGAAAGGAAGCTGTGCTCCCATCAGGTAGGTAACCCGGTTCCTCTGCACACAGCCCCTGCCCTGGCGCTGCGGCCCGAGTGGCCCCTGGGGGTCCGAGGGACACAGACGGGACACAAGATGGCAGGAGAGGCACAGCGGGGTCTGGAAGGAGCCAGCGAGGGTTGGGGGACCCCCAAGGTGGGCTCAGATGGAGATGAGCGGGAGTGGGAGGAATGGGGGTGGGGCGCCAGCCCAGAGCCAGGGAGGGGAGAGGCGGGCCGCGCCCCAGCACACCGGGCTCAGGCAGGACGGCAGGGCCATGTGGGGACCCTGTGTCATGGGAAGGCTGCAGGTGCCCAGTGAGGGGCAGAGGACTGGACAGGGGCTCCCTGTATACCCCAAACTCGCCCTGCCCGAGCACAGGAGACCGAGAGAGACCAGGGTGTGCTGGGGCCACCACCGAGTTTGGGATACCTGCCAGCCAAAGACTCCCAACACAGCTGGGGGAGGGGGCTCCTGCCCCTCCCCAGAACCTCCTCCCCAAAACTCCTTTTCCCCAGCGCCCTCCTCCCTTTCCTCCTCCCAGGCCCACAGGCCCTCTGCGAAGGCAGCAGACGGAGACAGGGCTATAATTTAAAATACATTTATTTAGTGTCTCATTTGTTTCGGTTCTGTTATACAAAGCTGTTAAATAAATACATTCTCCACAGTCACTCGGGTATACACCTACGCGCTACACAGATGAGGTAGAGAAATCGATCGGCTCGCACGAGACTCCAAACACAAGGACGGGGCCCTTCTCCCGCCCGCCCCGCCCTGCCCACCCCTGGCCACCGGCAGGCCCTGTCCACGGCGCGGCCCCCATGCCACACTCCTTCCACTCCGCCGCAGGAGAGAAGCACATTCGACAGGAGGCTCCGGCAGCCGGAGTCGCCTCTTCACTCAGCAAGACGTCCCGGCGCGGGTCTGCGTGGAGACGGCCAGCCGGCAGGCATTTGCAGTCTGCCTTGTTTACAAAAATACTTTTCTGAATATTTATGACATAGAGTTAAATGTGGTATTCGATAAAAATATATCCTTCCTCTGACTCGACAGCTTTCCACAGACCCAACAGTGACCGAGCAACAGTCTTGTTGTGAGCGCGGCCGGCCTCGCGGCCGGACCCGGCGGGCGCAGACACCAGGGAGGGCAGGGGTGGCCGCCCTGCCACCTGCCGGACGCGCGTCAGACTGAGGGACAAGCCCACCATCCCATCCTGCCGATGGCCACCACCTACAGCCACCTACATTCCTTTCCGGGGACGAGACTGCCGGAGGCCCCCCCCAGCATGCAGCCTCCTCTGGACCACAAGAGAGCAGACTCCGCTGTGTACACCATGCAACAGGGACCCACGTCCACATGCATAGGTTTTCCGTGAAAACACAGTCCCCAGCCTCCTGGAGACCCCGGGGCTCCGAGGAACCTGCTCACTCAGTAGTTCCTGCATCCACACCCGCCGACCCCCAGGCCCCACCCGGACACCCAGTGACGGAGTCAGGGCTGCAGGCTCGGGGGGCCAGACCCGCCGCTCCTGCCACCCACGGCAGGCACAGCAGTGCTCCGAGAAAAGGCGCGGCCCCCCGACCAGGCCAGCACGGCACGCATGCACACGCTCACAGGACACACACACGCACACGCACACGCAAAACACACCAGGCCCTCGAAGGCCACCCTCTCCCATGCAAAGACAACAGCACGGCCGACAAGAACGGCATTCCGCTGCCAAAGCCCAGCCCGAGACTCTCTCTCCACCTGCAGCTGCCCCCACCTTGCCTCTCCCCAGTGACTCAGAGAAAGTGTGGCTTCCTGGTGACATGGACGCGCCCTGCACCCTCAACACAGCAGCCCCCTGGGCCACCCCTGGCCTGACAATCTGCGCCAGGACACCAGGACATCGGGCCGAGTGCGCTCGGGCACGGGGCAGGGGCCGCCGCGTGGCACCGCTCGCTGGCGCACGGGCACAGGTCGCTGGCTTCCAGGGGCCCCGAGGGCTGCGGCCAGACACAGCGCGCTTTAGTCCTCTAACAACAACAACACGTCTATCTTGATTTAGTGGTTTCAAACGACAAAGCAGATCAGAGGCAAACAGAGTTAGGAGGGAAGGTGTGGGGACGGAAGGAGGGGCTCTCCCAGACCGGGGCTGGGGCTGAGAGTGGCGGGTGGGGAGGAAGCCGCAGGCTGGGGGCAGCAGGGACGGAGGAAATAATAATTATTATATTAGTTAAATAATAATAAGAATAATTTAAAAGTCATTGATATTCACTCCAAAGAGAAGTGCTTGACATCAGAGGAGGAAGGGAACCGTCCCAAGGCCGGGCACGTGGGCAGCTGGGCCTCCAGGGACCAGGCGGGCTCCGTCCTCTCCTAGTGGTTTCACTGTCCGAAGGCAGTGCCGGTGCCGGGACAGCCCCGGGGTGGCCGTGCGCACAGAGGCCGCGTGGTCATGAAGGCGCACCCGCCAAGGGCTGCTCCCCCGGGGCCTGGCGTGCGCGGGACGGGACAGCTCAGAAAGCGTCGGTGCAACGCTCTCGGGTCGGAGGGGCGGCGGGGCCTGGCCGCGGGCACGGCAGCTGTGCGGGCCAGACCGCCCCGCCCCGGCCGCGCACCCGCGTGCTAGTGGAGCCGCTCAGCCCTTACAGGTGTAGACCTCCTCGCGCTGCGTGCACTGCCGGCACTCCACGTAGCAGCACCAGCGCACCTGGCACTGGCAGGGCCGCGTCACCACCCGGCTCTGCGTGTTGTGGCCGCGGCCGCAGCAGATGCTCTCGCAGTTCTTCTCGCGGTGGCACCTGCGGCCGGCGGTGCCCGGGGAGAAGCGCCCGGCCAAGCAGAAGCTGGGCGAGTCGTCCAGGTGCACGAGCTCCGGGGTGCGGGGCAGCGGGTCGCTGCCGCCCGTCCCCGAGGCCCGTCCCCGCGGCGGGGAGATGGCGCCCGCCTCGCCGGTGGCCTCGTTGGTGGTGCTGCCCACCTTGAGCGCCGTCTCGTACTTGTGCTTCAGGTGTTTGCCCACCTCGTGGAAGGGCGCCAGCTGCCGCCAGCAGGTCCGCACCGTGCACGAGCCGGACACGCCGTGGCACTTGCAGGTGGTCTCGACGCCGGCCTTGATCACCTGGCAGGCGGGAAGGCGGGAGGGGTGCGTGAGGTCCAGGCCGGGCAGGCCCAGCAGCCGCCCCTGCAGTCGGAGGTGGCCGGAACCATCATGCGCTCCCGACCCCGGGGCCTGGCCCTCCTCCGCTAAGCCACGGACTGCCCGGGACAGACGCCCTGTGGCCAGCACCTCGGTCCCCACCAAGGCCACCTTGCATCCTGAGGGGTGGCTGGTCCCCACCCCTTTAAGACAGTCCCTTCCCACCCAAAGTCCGTCCCCTCGGGGCTGCTCTTTGCAAGGGCTGGGCCCTCTGCCCCGCCAGGTTGCCCCGTGCCTGGCCTCAGCGAGTCGTTCGCTGCGCGGGGCAGGACACGTGTGACCTCACTCCGTGGTCTGTATCTGAGCTGATCATACACCCACCCGCCCTGAGCATCAGGCCAGGCGCTGCCCGAGCCCCGCAGACCCGTGCGGGTCGGCTTGCTGGCGGGGACAGGCGCGGACGCCACAGAAGCGCAGAGGCTGCGTCCCCGTCCCTGTCCCCGGTGAGAGCAGCTTCTCGGGACAAAGAGCTCTGCGCTCAAGGGGGGCTTCCGGGGCGGCTGCAGAGGAGACTGGGCTGCACCCCTCACCCACAGCAGGCAGAGGCAGACACGGCCCGGCACATTCCAGATCTGGGGAGCTGCCAGGAAACCCTGGCCAGGTCCTTCCCCACCCAGGACTCGGGGCCCCGCCTGCAGAGACGGCCAGTGGGGAGGCCCCTCCCCAGGTGGGACCCGAGCCAGGCAGCTGAGCTCCCACGCCTGCCGCCCCCGGGAGGGTCGGCTCAAGGAGGATTAAGAACCGTAGCCACCCTCTGGCCAGGCAACTGAAGAGTCACATTTAATGACGCTTCGCTGAGAAACCCGGAGCAATTTAATTAAAACATGGCTGACCCAGGCGCAGCAGAGCTGATGGAGCACTTTTCACGTCCGACTTTTCATTAATCGCTTACAAAGGGGCCAAGTGGGCAGGGAGGAGCCGGGTGCGAGGAGAAGAAAGGATGCTGCCTGCAGGATTTAATCCACCCGCAGTGGCTCCCCCCAGAAGAGCCCTACTCCAAAAGGGGGGAAATTGATTCTTGAATAAGTGGGTGATTCAGGACTCTGACTTCTCAATAAAGAGGGGCTCAGAGCAGGGCCAGCTCTGATTACCTCGCCCTCCCCAGGCTGGGGCTCCACGTCCCGACATGAAGAGAGCGGCGGGGCGGGAGGAAGAAATGCCCCTCAGCTCCCAACAAAGATGCCGGCCCCTGCCCATCCACGGCTCTGGCTGAGCCAGCCGGTGCTCTGGGGTCCAGCGTGTTCAGGCCTGGCGGGGAGGGGGGGGCCTCTGTCCAGAGCAAAGGTTATGGGACCGATGCCTCCTCCCAGCAGTGTGGACATGGGAGCCAAGAGGCTGCAGGGAGCCCACAGGACGGCCAGAGAGCCAGCCACACCCGGCCCGGCCACGCCGGCAGTCCCAGGAGGGCTCACCAGAGAGCCAGGAGATAGACCCCTTTCTCCCTCAAGTCTTCCGAGTTGGGCTTCTGTCCCTCAGAACAGAGCCCTGGCCACGGACAGGGCTGCTGGGACAGAACTGGACTCCTCTGACTTGGGCGAGTGGGTTCCACTGCCACAGTCCTTCCCTGGGACCCCGTGGCCACCACGCTGCCCACTGTGGCTGCCATGGACCTAAGTCCTTAGTGACAAGACACTGCATGCTGCCCTGCTGGCAGGTGGGGCCCGGCCTGCCAGCCTCCTGCTGAGATGGCCTGACCAAGCAGACGCTCCCGGTGGCCTGCACCTGGCCGGAATGGAGGCAGGTGGGCCCAGACACACCTGCTCCTCTCAGCCCCTCCATGGGAGGACAAGGGGACCCTCCATGGGGGACCAGGGGAGACCACAGGCACTCCTCCAAGCCTGGTGCCCCGCCCGCCTGGCAGGCAGGGAATCTGACAGACAGGAGGACTCCAGGGCCCTGCGGCATGGCACAGCCAGGACGGAGGCCGCCTCCACCCTGTCCTGCCCACTGACCACTCTGCAGAGTGTGTGCGGGGCCTCTGCGCCCTCAGCTCACCCCCAGAGACCCTTCCATCTCCCACTCCCACCCACCCTGCCCTGCTCAGCCCCGCCCAGCCCGCGCTGCGCCGGGCCCCACTTGCCTTTACGCCCACGAGGTTGTTGTGGAAGTCCACGCGGGCCCGCAGGTCCTTGCTCGACCGCCTGCCCAGGAACTCCTTGACGAACTTGCTGCTGTACTTGAGGTTGTCCCCGCAGCCCCCCCACTGCCAGGCCTCGCGGTTCTCCAGGTCCGGCGCCTCGTCGCACGTGCAGCGCTCCATGCGCCCGGCGCTGCACGCCTTGGCCAGCGCGTGCGTCAGGCCGGCCGAGGAGATGGCGTAGAGGAAGGCGGTCTCCTTGAAGCCTGCGGTCAGCGGGATCGGGTGGGTGAGGCCCGGCGGCCAGGCCGCCCGGCAGCTCTCGGTTGTGTCGCATGCACCACAGCCAAACCACCCCGCGGGCGCGCGTTCCCTACCGGAGCTCTGAGGATCTTTCTTGGTGTCCAACTGGGGGGGGGGGGGCACGGGGTGCTGCACCCGTCTGGGCTGCCGTGGGCGCCCGGAGAGCAGGAGGCATTCGCACGGGACCAGGCGGGGGGTGGGAAAGAACTCGGAGCCTACCGTGGCTGCGGCTCTGGCCTGGTGATCAGAGACCCCCATTCCGGTCTCCGACCTACGAGATCGCCATGGGGCCCTTGGCAGGCCCTGTCCTGCCCCGCAGGTCCCAATTCTTAAACAAGGCTGTGAAAAGCCTCCCACCAGCGCCTGCGCCTTCCTCATGCGAAAGGGCAGAGAAGACAAGAGGGTTTTTGTTTGGGGCAGAGGCCACTGGGCCCTTGGCCACCTGGCATGAGCCAACAGCCATCAGGGCAGCCTCAGGCAGCCTGCCCTGCCAAAGGATGCGCAAATGCGCCGGGTACCACTGGCAAGCACTGCGCCTGCGCAGAAGGCAGGGCGGTGTCCTGGGGAGGGTGGGCCTGCAGGGGTCGAGGCGGGGCCTCAGGTCCCCTGGGGTGCAGCCTGAGGCCTGTCCCAGCAGGTGGGTGAGGGAGGGGAGGGCGGCACTCACCTCGCTTGAGCAGGCTGGCCCGGTAGCGGCCCTCCAAGGTGCAGTTCCAGCGCTCGAAGCGGAACTGGAACTGGCACTCCAGCGCGCTCATGCTGACCGCCTCCACCAGCGTCTCGGCCACGCCCGGGTCCCGGCGGCACATGCGCCGCTGCTTGCGCTCCAGCTTCAGCCGGTCGCAGGCCTTGTAGTGCGCCTGGGCTGCTGCCTCGGGCTCCAGGGTGAGCGGGAGGATGGTCAGAGGCTCGCTGCCCGTCAGCCTGGGCACCAGAGAGGCGACAGTGAGCCCAGGCCCGCTGGGGACAGCAGAGCCAGGCGCGCACAGCCCCCCCCGGAGAGCACCATGGCCACGGAGGGAAGAGATAGATGGAGACCCCGGGAAGGCCCCCACACACCCAACCCCTCCGGGCAGGTCGCTATGGGGGTCTCTGCCAGGGGAAGAGGTTCTCTGGGTTTGGGACACACACCCTTGCGCCAGGCCACTGAGGCAGGACGGCAGGGGAGTGCGCTGCAGCAGCACCCAGGGGACCTTCCAGCAAGTACCCAAAGTGCCCGAGTCACAGCCCCCAGCACAGCACAAGACAGGCCCACGGGAAGGACAGGAGGACTGGGCAAGTCCTCCCAGCAGGGATTCTGTCCTGGGAGGAGGTTGGGGAGAGGTTGTGGAGTAAAGGAAGGAAGGATGGTTCACACCAGGGGTCCGGGGTCACTCCAGGGGTTAGGACAGGGCTGGCAGGGCAGAGGGGCCCTGAGCCCCACCGAGAGCTAGGACTTCATCTCAAGGGCTCTGGGACCCTCAGACGGGGCTAAGCAGAGGGAACAGGCTCCCCCAGGAGCATCAGGGTCATGTTATGGACGTCCAGGCACAGATGGTTCTAAGCCCGAGGCAGAGACCAGAGGTCCCAGGACAGCTGCTCACTCGGACCCCAGCCAGGCAGCACGGAGGGCAGAGCCCAGAAGAGCTACACCCCCACACAAAGGCAGCCCACATGGCAGAGACCAGAGAACTCCGTCCCCAGACAGGAATGTCACAGCTGTGCCCAGAACATGTGTCCCCTGGAAAAACCACAGCCTCCCACCTGCACCTTCTTTGGACCCAATCCCCCAAGACAGAGCAGCTCCACGCCAGGGCCAGTACATCCCAGCACCCGGTAGAACCCCTATGGCAGGTGGCATGGGGGCCTTGGGTGGCTGCAAAGCGTAGCTTTGGGTGTGGACAGGGTGGGGGTGGGGGGAGGAGGCCCCGACAGCAGGCAGCCTGTGTCCAAGCTTTGCACATGGGGGCTGAAGCCAGGGGTCCCCCTACCTGGTCCAGCCCACTCCCACCCTATACACGGGGACAGAGGAGGTGGGGGTCCCCCACCTGGGCCTGTAGCCTCGCCTGCCCAGCACAATCTGTCACTGGCCAGAGTTAGGCCAGAGCCTGTGGGGCCAACATAGCTGCTTTAATGGTGAACGCCACCCCCAGCCTGTCTCAGGACACCCCCTGGATCAGGCAGACAGCAGAGCAGCCGGGTTGGTGCCCCTGGGCAGTGTGGGGACTCACTCCAAGGCTGCCCTGCCCTCCAGCCGCAAGATGCCCACCATGGGCCCCTGGGAGCCCCAGACCCGGAGGCAGCTCCATAAACACAGCCACAGGCAGCTGACCCTGTGTGAGTCCAGGTGGGATCAGCGGGTGGTACCGTCTACACTAGCAGAGGGTGTGGAAGGAGGGTAGTCCCCATCCCTGGAGTGGCCAAGGCCTGAGGCCCGAGGGCAGTCACTGAATTCTGCCCACCCTGGCCCCAGCCTCCCCAGCCCCTTGCTCCCTCCACTGCCAGGGCGGGCTCAGCACTCGGCCAGCCCAGGGGGCTCGTGGCAGATAATCTCAGAACAGGGAAAGCTGCTCTCCGTGACTCGGAACCCAACAGATGTTGAAAAGTTAATAAATTTGAGAATTTCAAAGTATAAAGATCTCTGCGTGGCAGATAAAACAGCACAGAGTCAGAAGACCAACAGACAAACGACACACCAGGGAAGAGCCTGCAGTTCATACCCCAGCAAGGGCCAGCTCTGCGTGTGCGTGCTTGTGTGTGTAGACACATACCTTTCCCGTAAATCAATAACTAAAGGAATGACGGGAAACAAAGGGTACAAACTGCAGGTCGCGGGGAGGAAATACAGCTGGTTCTTAAAACCTGTGACACAGCGCCCAAGCTCACACAGAGAAATGCCCGTTAAAACCACACTGATTAGCTGGGTGCCGTGGTGCCTGCCTGTAATCCCACACTTTGGGAGGCCACGACAGGAGGATCACTTAAGGCCAGGAGATAGAGGCCAGGCTGGACAAAGTAGCAGGACCCCCCGTCTCTATTTAAAAAAATAAAAAGCTATATTGATATATTATGTTCCATTCATCAGATAAGCACAGCTCAAAATGTTTGATAAGATTATTTTCAAAGATATGTTCTTCCATGACTGGAATTCCAGATTCATGTGTCTATACAATTTTTTAAATTAACCCACCGCTATGATCTGAAGGTCTGTGTCCCCACCAAAATTTCCACGTTCAAACCTAACCCTTAAGGTGACAGTATTAGCAGGTGGGGCCTTTTGGAGGTGATTAGTGTCCTTATAAAAGGGGCCCCAGAGAGCTCCCTTGCTCCTTTTGCCACGTGAGGACACAGCAAGAAGACACCGTCTATGAACCAGGAAGTGCGGCCTCACCAGACACAGATCTGCCACGCCTTGATCTCAGACTTCCAGCCTCCAGAGCTGTGAGCAATAGGCATTAGTTGTTTATAAGCCGCCCCATCTCCAGCGTTGTCTGATAGCAGCCCGCACGGACTGAGACACCCATCAATCCTCTTTTTAGAAACACAGGCTGCCGCCGTGCTGTATGAGGAAGACACGGCACACGGTCCATGAGAAAGCAGCAGCCCTGTGTGCCCTGACGTTGGACTGCCCCCGGGTGTGCCCGCGCAGAGGCCAGCGGCGTGCAGGTGAGCTCTGCAAAGACCGTCTTGCGTGTTTGCAGACGCACAGGACGGAGAAAAGACCCACGTGGAGGAAGCTCATTCTTCCCCGCATAGCTGTGAGCTGTCTGCGTGGGTGGATGAACCGTCCAAACACAACAGCATTCATTTAAAACGCAGCACGTGGGCACGGGCCAGCCCCCAGGCTCTGGTGTGGCCCAGGCTGCCGGGCACGGCGTGGTGCACCTGGCGCTGGGCTCAGGGCAGCTGCTGGGGCGGGGTATGCCACAAACTGGGCACAACGGTGGGGTGGGAGCTCCCCTGGAGGAGCCAAAGTGCGTAAATTTATTGAACTTCCACGTTTGACCTAACCTCTTCCTGTGTCCGTCTCGCTTTAGAAATCCACCCCATCCCCATATCCTAAACGATCTCCCCAAAGCGCCTCCGTCTCGAAGCTCTCCTCTAGTCAGTGCCAACTTGCACATCGATGTGGCTGGGGTCCGACGTCCTTCCCATGGGGCACCTGAGCGTCCCAGCACGACCCACCAGAGAGACCCTGACTCGCTGCCCTGCAGAGCCCTGGACAGCACTGTCACTGTTACTCATGGCTCACTCCTGAGTTCCGTCCTGGGCCGACAGCACCCTGATGCTTTGCTGGGACTTTATCAAGAGCTCCCTCCTGCAGGCTCCTCCGGAAGTGCTGGCTCTGGTTGCCCGTGACTCTGTAGAACTGGCATGGCAAACCTCACACACTCAGCGGGGATGTTCCTGGGTCAGACGGTGAGAAACTGCTGTGTCTGCAGCATTGTCCCCTCGGTCATCGAGCGTGGACTCGGGAATCCCTTCTCATCTCTCTCCGATGCCTCCTGGGTTCCCCTGCCCAGGGGTCTTCCCTGGGGTAGACTCAGTCCCAGATTCCAGGTCAGATAACACCCCCAAATAAAACATCTTTGTAAGCTCATTTTCTGTTTTGCCAATACATAGAAACACAATTGGGTCTGGTGCTGACTTCGTAGTTGGTGACTTGCTATGCGTCACCATTCATCTCTAAATGGCCTTCAGATGTTCTGTGGGCACCATCTACAGTTTGCAAAACGATGAGTTTGATTTTTTAAGTTTTTAATCGACAATAATTATACATATTGGTGAGACTCAAGAATGTTTGGTACACAGTGGAATGGCTAAACCTAGCCAGTTAACATCCATGACCTCATCTGCTTACTCTTTTCTGCAGCAAATCTCAAACTCTTATTCCTCCTGTCTACCTGGAACTTGGTACTCTGAGCAACACGTCCCCAATCTCCCCAACCCATGGCCAGCCTCCGGCGCCGCCATCCCGCTCTGCCTCTGCGAGCTAGACTTCTGGATTCTGCACATGAGTGGGATCATGCAGCGTTCGCCTCTCTGTGCCTGGTTTATTTCATCTAACATAGTCCTCCAGGTTAATCCATGTTGTTGCAAACGACAGGATTGCCTTCTTTTTTATGGCTAAATTTGAGTCAATTTGTGTATACAGGCTAAGCATCCTGAATCCAAAATCAAAAATCCAAACTACGACAAAATCTGCCGTGTTTTGAGCACCGACATGATGCTTAAAGGAGGTGCTCATTGGAGCATTTCAGATTTAGGATTTTCAGATGAGGGATGTTCAATTGCTAAGTATCTATAAATACCCAAAATCTGAAAAAATCCAAAACCCAAAACACTTGTGCCAAGATTTTAGATAAGGGATACTCAACCTATTCCACATTTCCTCCCATTTTTCTGCAGATGGGCTCTGAGGTTGATTCCGTGTCGTGGCTATTGTGGACAGGGCTGCAGTGGACTCAGAGTGCAGACCCTCTTTGACCCACTGATTTCATTTCCTTTGGGTGTATGCCCAGCAGCAGGGTTGCTGGATCATATGCTGGCTCTATCTTAGATTTTAAAGGATGGCAGAGACTCAGACAGACGCAAGACCCAGAAAACAGGCCAACAGGGCCAGACCTCAGATTGCTACGTGAGGGAAACAGACTCGATCCTGTTGGAGCTGTTACGTTTGTGATCTGTGAAAACAGCATCACCCCAATTTATACCCGGGCAAGAGCGGCCGTCCTGGTCTCGCTGTCTGTCTTCAGAGGAACCTTTTCGACATTTCACCATTCAGCATGACACCCAGACAGTCTGTACCAGGGCCAAAAAGTTCCCTTTGGGTCTTAGTTTGCTAAGAACTTTTAAAACTATAAACAGATCTTGACCATTATCAAATGTGGTCCCTGCATCCTTTGGAGGTATGATTTTTCCCCTTTAATCTGCTAAGGTGAGGAACTACAGGAATTGGTTTAAATGGAACTTTGCCTTTCTGGAGACGACGTGGGGAAAGCCCGACCTGGTTGGGATGGGTTCTCTGGTAATGTCCTGCCCGGGAACTTTCATCAGTGTTTGTCATTTTCTTCTCTCCTGCTCTTCCTGTCGAGTTTCGGTGTCTTTGTGAGTTTTTCTGTTTACATTTTCTGGAAGAGTTGGAGTCTGATGAGAATCGTGCCTTCTGAAATGTTTGGAAGAACTGGCCATGAGGCCGTCTAGGACTGAGCTTCTCTCGGTGGAAGGATTTCCTTTCGGACCCAGGTTCCGTTTTCATTTCTTTCTGGACGGTCTTATTGAGATACACAGGCACGCCTTGGGGATACTGTGAGTTTAGTTCCAGACTGTTGCAATAAAGTGAGTATCGCAATAAAGTGAGCCACGCAAATCTTTTGGTTTCCTGGTGCGTATAAAGTGATGTCTGCACTATAGTCTATTAAGCATGCAATAGCATTGTGTCTAAAAACACAATGTATAAACCCTAATTGAACATCTTTTATTGCTAAAAATGTTAACAACCATCTGAGCCTTCCGTGAGTCATCATCTTCCTGCTGGTGGAGGGTCGTGCCTGACGTTGCTGGTGCTGACGGACCGGGGTGGTGGGTGCTGGGCTGGGCTGCAGCAATTTCTTAAAATAAGGCAACAGTGGCCGGGCTCGGTGGCTCACACCTGTAATCCTAGCACTCTGGGAGGCCGAGGCGGGTGGATCGCTCAAGGTCAGGAGTTCAAAACCAGCCTGAGCAAGAGTGAAACCCTGTCTCTACTAAAAAAAAAGAAATTAATTGGCCAACTAAAAAAAAAATATATATATATATATATATATAAAAAATTAGCCGGGCATGGTGGCGCATGCCTGTAGTCCCAGCTACTTGGGAGGCTGAGGCAGGAGGATCGCCTGAGCCCAGGAGTTTGAGGTTGCTGTGAGCTAGGCTGACGCCACAGCACCCTAACCCGGGCAACACGTGAAACTCTGTCTCCAAAAAAAATAAATAAATAAGGCAACAGTGAAGTTTGCCGCATTGACTGACTCTTCCTTTCATGAAGGATTTCTCTGTGGCATGTGGTGCTGTCTGACAGCATTTTACCCACAGGAGACCCTCTTTCAGAATTAGGGCCAATCCTCCCAAACTCTGCTGCTGTTTTATCAACTAAGTTTATAGAATATTCTAAATCCTTTGTGGTCATTTTGACAGCGTTCACAGCGTCTTCACCAGGAGTAGTTTCCGTCTCAAGAAACCACTCTCTTTGTTCATCCATAAGAAGTAACTCCCCATCCATTCAAGTGTTATCCTGAGATCGCAGCAATTCAGTCACACCTTCCGGCTCCACGGCTAATTCCAGTTCTCTTGCTGTTTCCACCTCATCTGCAGCGACTTCCTCCACTGAAGTCTTGAAGGCCTCAAGGTCATCCATGAGGTTTGGAATCAGCTTCTTCCAAACTCCTGTTAATGTTGATATTTTGACCTCCTCCCATGAATCACAAATGTTCTTAATGGCATCTAGAACCAGTGAATCCTTTCCAGAAGGTTTTCAGTTTACTTTCCCCAGACCCATCAGAGGAATCACTGTCTGTGACAGCTATAGCCTTACAAAATGTATTTTTTAAATAAGACTTGAAAATTGACATTACTCCTTGACCCGCAGGCTGCGGAATGGATGTTGTGTTAGCAGCCATGAAAACAACATTCATCTCCTTGTGTGTCTCCATGCAAGCTGTACTTAGGTGACCAGGTGCCTTGTCAAGGAGCAGTAATGTTATGAAAGGAAATTTTTTTTTCCCTGAGCAGTAGGTCTCCGCAGTGGGTTTAAAATATTCAGCAAACCATGCTGTAAACAGAGGAGCTATCACCCAGGCATTGTTGTTATGTTTCTAGGGCACAGACAGAGTAGATTTAGCCTAATTCTTAATGGCCCCAGGATTCTGAGAATGGTAGTTGTTGAGCACTGGCTTCAACTTAAAGTCACCAGCTGCATTCGCTCCTAACAAGACAGTCAGCCGGTCCTTTGAAGCTGTGAAGCCAGGTACAACTTCTGTCTAGCTAGGAAAGCCCTAGAAGGCATCTTCTTCCAATAGAAGGCTGTTCTGTCTGCACTGAAAATCTGCACTGCACTGTTAGCGTAGCTGCCTTCATCGGTGATCTCAGCTGGGTCTTCTGGACAACCTGCTGCAGCTTCTCCGTCAGCACCTGCTGCCTCACCTTGGACTTTTACATTAAGGAGACACCTTCTTCCCTCAAACCTCCTGAAGCAACCTCTGTGAGCTTCAGACTTTTCTTCTGCAGCTTCCTCACCTCTCTCGGCCTTCAGAGAACTGCAGAAAAGTCCAGGCCCTTGCTGTGGATCAGGCCTTGGCTTGAGGGGCTGTCGTGGCTGGTTTATCTTCCATCCGGACCACTCAACCCTTCTCCTTATCAGCAATAAGGCTGATTCCCTTTCTCACCATCCGTGTGGGCACCGGGGCCACACGCTCGTTTTCCTCGAGAACCTTGCCATGGCATCCACAGCGTGGCCAACCCTGTGACACAAGGGGCCTCGTTTCCGCCTGCAGCGGCTTCCGACACGCCTTCGCCCAGAACGGGATCACTTCTGCTTTTGACTTAAAGGGAGCAACGTGGGACTCTCCCTTTCACTCGAACCCTTAGGGGCCACTGTGGGGTTGTTAGTTGGCCTAATGTCAATGTTGTGGTGGCCCAAGGCACAGGGAGGCTAGGAGAGGGAGGGAGACACGGGACTGGCTGGTCAGTAGGGTGGTCGGAACATACGTGTTTATGGTAAAGCTCACTGTCTCACGTGGACGTGGTTCTCGGTGTCCCAAAACAATGACAATAGTGACATCAAAGAGCCATGCTCACAGATCGCTGTAACAGATACAACGATGATGGAAAAGTTTGAAATACTGTGAGAATTACCGAAATGTGACACAGAGACACACCGTCTTCCGCTTCCCAGCTCTTTACGCCTGATGTCTCCGTGAACGTCCACGTCCACATCTTTGTACAGATGTGTCTTTCGCTTTTCTTGGGTATACACCTGAAGTGGAATTGCTGGCTCACAGGAAACTAAGTTTAATCCCTGGGGGAACTGTCAGAATATTCCCAAAGTGGCTGTACCCCCTTACATTTCCAAAATGCCCCTTTCTATAATTACTATGGAGTTAGTATCTCTATATCTTGAGTCTGTTTCTGTTATGACATCTCTGCTTTGTCCATTTCATCTAAATTTTCAGATTTGTTGTCCTGAAACTGCTCATTCTTTCCCCCTTTGTCTGAGGAATTTAGGCTGCCTCCAGACAGGGACTAATCCACTGAGCCTCTCCCTACCACGCCGCAGACGGCTCCTAGGCCTCTTCTGAGCAACCCGTCATCGCTACTGCGTGCTTACTTCTAGCTACTTAAGGTCTGCACCGTCCTGGTGTCTTCCTTCTATTTCCTCTGAGCTGGGCTTGCGGTTCTTTCTCTCACTTTTGAAGAGTAGTTTGCTCAGTGCTTCCCACTTTCTCTCCTTTTCCAGAATAAGCACTTAACGGCTATCCCTGCCATCATTTCCATTGCTCCTACACTGCAGCCCTGGTCACAGCCCCAGGTCACGTCGCAGAGCCTGAGTCACAGCCCCAGCAGCCTCAGGTTGACATACAGAGCCTGATTCATAATTCTAGTTCACCATACAGAGCCTGAGTCACACCCTCAGGTCACCATACAGAGCCTGAGTCACAGCCCCAGGTCACCACACAGAGCCTGAGTCACACCCTCAGGTCACCATACAGAGCCTGAGTCACACCCTCAGGTCACCACACAGAGCCTGAGTCACACCCTCAGGTCACCATACAGAGCCTGAGTCACACCCTCAGGTCACCATACAGAGCCTGAGTCACAGCCCCAGTTCACCATACGGAGCCCGAGTCACAGCCCCAGTTCACCATACGGAGCCCGAGTCACAGCCCCAGGTCACCACACGGAGCCTGAGTCACAGCCCCAGTTCACCATACGGAGCCCGAGTCACAGCCTCAGGTCACCATATGGAGCCTGAGTCACAGCCCCAGGTCATCACACAGAGCCTGAGTCACAGCCCCAGTTCACCACACAGAGCCTGAGTCACAGCTCCAGTTCACTATACGGAGCCTGAGTCACAGCCCCAGTTTACCATACGGAGCCTGAGTCACAGCCCCAGTTCACCATACAGAGCCCGAGTCAATGCCCCAGTTCACCATACGGAGCCCGAGTCAATGCCCCAGTTCACCATACAGAGCCTGAGTCACAGCCTCAGTTCACCATACAGAGGCTGAGTCACACCCTCAGGTCACCATACAGAGGCTGAGTCACAGCCCCAGGTCACCACACAGAGCCTGAGTCACAGCCCCAGTTCACCACACAGAGCCTGAGTCACAGCTCCAGTTCACCATACGGAGCCTGAGTCACAGCCCCAGTTCACCACACGGAGCCTGAGTCACAGCCCCAGTTCACCATACAGAGCCCAAGTCAATGCCCCAGTTCACTATACAGAGCCTGAGTCACAGCTCCAGTTCACCACACAGAGCCCAAGTCAATGCCCCAGTTTACTATACAGAGCCTGAGTCACAGCTCCAGTTCACCATACAGAGCCTGAGTCACAGCCCCAGGTCACCACACAGAGCCCAAGTCAATGCCCCAGTTCACTATACAGAGCCTGAGTCACAGCTCCAGTTCACCATACAGAGCCTGAGTCACAGCCCCAGGTCACCACACGGAGGCTGAGTCACTGCCTCAGGTCACCATACAGAGCCTGAGTCACTGCCCCAGTTCACCACACAGAGCCTGAGTCACAGCCCCAGGTCACCACACGGAGCCTGAGTCACACCCTCAGGTCACCATACAGAGCCTGAGTCACCATCCAGCCCTCTTCTCTTTCTTGTTTCCAGATTCCCTCTGTGCCCTGAGCTCTCTGTGTTGGTGAGTTCCCTCCCCACCCTCTTCTATTCCACACCTACGTCCTCGGCGTGTGGGGTCTCTCACAGGGAGCCC
>CAUYPO010022899.1:0-13507 GCA_963574435.1 Cheirogaleus major | reverse complement strand
AGCATTACGGTTACGTTGGAAAATGACCTTGTTCGGAAAAGGTAATGCTTAAGTATTTAGAGATGAACCGGTTGCGGTGGCACACACAACTGGTTAGTCCTAGCTACTCAGGAGGCTGAGGAAGGAGGATCACTTGAGCCCAGGAGCTTGAGACCCTGTCTTAAAAAAAAAGTTTTTAGTGGCTCACGTCTGTTATCCTAGCACTCTGGGAGGCTGAGGTGGGTGGATCGTTCAAACTCAGGAGTTCGAAACCAGCCTGAGCAAGAGTGAGACCCCGTCTCTACTAAAAATAGAAAGAAATTAATTGGCCAACTAAAAATATATAGAAAAAATTAGCCGGGCATGGTGGTGCATGCCTGTAGTCCCAGCTACTCGGGAGACTGAGGCAGAAGGATCACTTGAGCCCAGGAGTTTGAGGTTGCTGTGAACTAGGCTGATGCCACAGCACTCTAGCCCGAGCAACAGAGTGAGACTCTGTCTCAAAAAAAAAATTTTTAGAGATGAAATATCATGTCTGCAACTTACTTTCAATTGAGAGTGAGAGAGATTGCGGATGCAGAGAGCAACAGATTTAAGAGACAGTGTGGTTTGTTTCAGAGAACAAAGACTGAGAGAACAACAACTAACTAGGTCCCCCAATGCCCTTTGTTCCTTATTTTATTTTTTAAATAATATAGCTAAATTTACTAATCTTACCCTTTACATTTTTGAGGGCCCTGTCATTATCTTGATGAGTCTGCCCCCTGCTGGAGACAGGGGAGGTACAAGGCAGATCTTGGCTTCCAGCAATTCATGGCCAATTTCACTGTGGTGTTTGGCAGGTAATCCCTCTCAGTCCATGGTATCAATCTGAGGCCATTCTCTAGTTTCATTGAAAACAATAATAATGTTACAATAATAGCATCTGACAGGTATTCAGCACTGTGTTCCAGGCACTGAGTTTAACCTTACAAGCATTTCTCATTTGATTGCCACAATAATCTTTTAGGTAGATACCAGTATTATTTATCCCTATTTTACTTTTGAGAAAATTGAGGCACAGAGGGACTAAAAAATCCTCCCAAAGACATTCAGATAGTAAGAGGAGAGGCTGGGATTCAAGTATGAGCAGACTGCACCAGGCTTGTAACTACTGATACAAAGCTATGTGGCCACTCACAGAGCTTTCTCTATTTTTCGATTTGTTTATAGGGATTTCTGGATAGAAGCAGTGAGTGAAGCAATCATGCAAACATGCTCCCATCTATCTCTCTTGGAGATTTCCATAAGAGGTCTTATTTTATTTTTTTGAGACAGGGTCTCACTGTTACCCAGGCTGGAGTGCAGTGGCATCATCATAGCTCACTGCAGCCTTGAACTCTGGGCTCAAGTGATTCCCCTCCTTGGCCTCCCAAAATGTTGGGATTACAGGCACGAACCACTGCCCCCTGCTGCAATATTGCTTTTGACTTCCTATTTGGGAAGGAAAAAAAGTTTCAAGCTTGACTCTTCCTGCTAGAATTGTCCTTATTTCAGCCCAGTCAGCTGGGCTTATTTCCTAGGTGTCCGTTTTAACTCTGTCCATGTAAGAGTTGGGGATATAACCAAGGAGTAAGTTCAGGAGGGAACTTTTCCCCAAAATTTCAGGGATTACTGGATACCACTCATTGAGTTCCATGCAGAAAATGTGGAGTGTGCTAGAAAAATACGGGGAATGACTTTAGGCTTAATCAGGTCTAGGGTGGTCTCCTTGGCCAAACAGATCAATGAGGCACTCAGCAACCATTAATCTGGCATGTTCTTCTCTTTTCCTATCTACTTGGACAGGCGGTTTGCCTTCATCACCTAGCCCAGATGACCGACTGTGCAGTTTTGCACAACCTAATCCTTAAGAACTTGACCAGCCATCGCCAGGACATCATGCTGCTTATCTTGGAGAACTGCTAGGGGCAAGAATCCCAAGTGTCTTGATAAAACATCTAAGCTTGATTGGGGGGATTATCCTCAGGGAAAAAATTGCTCACTCAGCAAAGTTCGCTCAAGTGAAACACAAATTGTTTTTGTGCCTTGGTCTCCCCCGCTCTACCATGACTACCCCACTGTGCACAAAGCATGGTGGGCCTCCTCCAACCTTTTTTTTTTTTTTTTGAGATGGAGTCCTCACTCTGTTGCCCAGGCTAGAGTGCTGTTGCGTCAGCCTAGCTCACAGCAACTTCAAACTCCTGGGCTCAAGCGATCCTCCTGCCTCAGCCTCCCAAGTAGCTGGGACTACAGGCATGCGCCACCATGCCCGGCTAATTTTTTCTATATATTCTTAGTCCAATAAATTTCTTTTGATCCAACAGCAGGTACAGATGGCACTGGGCTTGAGCTAACCCTGAAGATGCCTGTAAGCTGCCTGTTCATACCTACACCCACAAGATGGCTGTGGGTGGAGAATAAAAATGCTGAAACCTGGCTTACTGGTGGCTTTGGATGACATACTGGCACCAGCAGTGAGTGCTTAGTTACAGCCCCATATGGGATACTTGAGGACAGCAATGAAGGGAAATCAGCCCAAAGACGGAGCTTCAAGGTGTCACATTGTGTTTTGATGGATTCTGGTGCACAGGACTTGGAAAGAACAAAACTGGAAGCTGGAGACAAGGAGGTTCAGGAAGGAGTATGTTATATAAAGCTGGACTTCTAACACACGCCCAGTGTCCCACATGAAAGCTCACCAAATGCTTCCACTGCAGGGGACCAGATGGCCCACTCTTCCCCACGATGAAGCCTAAGGCTGTAAAAGACATTGCCAAGCTATGGCCCACGTGTGCCCCTCAGCTCTCCAGATACCATGCTGAGCATCTAAAAGCAGAGACTGCACTATGCTCTGGCCAGAAACAGTGCCAGGGAAGGGAAGAGTCACTACCAGCCTGAGGCGGCCATGGCCCTCAGGAGTGCTGGGTGCCAGGCACAAAGCACCTCGGCCTGCACCCCGACACCTGCTTTCTTACCTAGAGCATGTGTCACCCATATTCCCTAAAAGGTTTTCAATTCTTGGAGGTTCCCCAGGCCCTTCCTACAAGGCAGGAGTCATGGAAAGCTGGATTCTGTTCATTTTCCTCTGGTGATAGCTGGAGTCCATATGAATGGCAGCAAAGGGAGAGCAGCTCTGGCTCAGTGAAACATGTCTTCAACTTCATCTCACATGCTGCTCGAGGGCCCGCATCTGAACTGGGGCTGTGGATCTACACGATCACTTACTCAACCTTGTGAACGTCAATCACAAGTATTCCCAGTACCCACAGGGCTTGGTCCAGGTGCCTGCCAAGCCACAATGACTTCAAAAAGCCTTGGTCAGCCAGGCCTCCTCTGCCAGCAGCAATCTGGAGGGTGGTCCAAGAATGCTGGCAGTGTCAGGGCAGATGTGGGTCACTAAGGCCATGGGTGGAGAGAGCCACCAGAATAAATGGGCTCTCCTCTTTGTCTTCTGGGTCTTGGATACACCAGACCCTGGCCAGCAAAGCCCAGGACTGAGCAGAAGCAGGCCCCTGGCCAGTGGTTAGCCTGTGGCTCAGGTATTGACTGGGTGATACCAGTTCCAAGTCAGATCCCTAAAGCCCCAGATCAGGGATGGGCAAACTTTTTCTTTGCAAGTCATATGGTCTCTGCTGCAACTACTCATCTTTGCCACTATAGTGTAAAAGCAGTCAATGAATGGGTGTCACTGTGTTCTGATAAAATTTTATTTACAAAACAGGCAGCAGGCCACATCTAGCCCATGGGCTGTAATCTGCCAATTATTGCCAGTGATGATACTTAGGAGATGACCTGGCTGCCCCACCAGGACTGTGTCCCGGTCTGATCTGTGATGTGGGAGCCGCTCTAGGGCCTCCTGCTATGCTGAGGCTGTACACTGTGGGTAGAAGAGGGCACTGTGTTCTGGAGTTTCTGACCAAGTGGTGAGTGCAGGGGTCAGAATGTGAGGGCCATGCTGGAAATGGCTAAGCCAACTGCTTTATTCCAGATCAGGCCCGACCCTCCTAATCCCCATACACACATGGTCCTTGGACGGGCATTGTCCTTACTGGGCCCCTAGGAGCCCTTGTGCTGTGGCCTGACTACCAGCCCCTCTTTGGTGACGGCCCAGTTGTAGCTCTTTGGGGAGTCCAACGCTTCTTCCACCCGTGCCTCCAGGTTCTCTCGGGTGATGAAGTTTTTGGCCTCCTCCTATTGGGAGAGAAAAGGCCAGCTGAGTGGGGGCCCAAGGCACATGCTAGCCAGCCCATGCAGCCTCAGTCCTCTCAGTGCTTCACCGACCTTGCGGTGACATAGCATCTGGCAGCCTTGTTATATTCCTCCTCCTTAGACAATCATCCACTGGACACCTCAGCCAGAACCCCAAGCATCAGCTATGACAATCTCATGTCCTGCTAGGTGGAATCAGTCCCTCAGTGTTACTTGGTCCCCTCTGAATCTTTCTCAGACTCATCCGTCCTCCTCTATTATTAATACTTTAATTCAAGCTTCA
The DNA here is from genome assembly GCA_963574435.1 of Cheirogaleus major. NCBI lineage: Eukaryota > Metazoa > Chordata > Mammalia > Primates > Cheirogaleidae > Cheirogaleus > Cheirogaleus major. The sequence continues at coordinate 9,015 of CAUYPO010022899.1, read as the reverse complement.
TCCATTCTCACTAGATTACTCCTAACTGGTCTCCCTGCATTAAGTCTTACACTTGCCAATCCTAGTCTAGAATATTTACCCCTTCAATGACTTTATCACCTGTAAGGCAAAATACAACTGCTTTATGGACAGAGGGGGCCCTCCCACAGACATGGCTTCCACTTGCTAGGCACTTGAACACTTCCCAATTTCTATGCTCACCTCCGGGTCTCTCCCCCGAAAGGCACTCTCCTTGTCTCCCAAATTCTCACCTGCTAACTCTTAAGCGTCTGTACTTGGCCCGCACCCCACTTTGCGGTGCCCAGAATCCCCACAGCCGCACAGGCGGAGCTCCGGGTCAAGCCCCACCCTCTGGGGACGCTGCCCACCTGTAGCTGCAGCACTTCTTGTTCCTTGAGCTCCACCCAGGCCTGCGCCTCTCTGGCCTTGCGGGCCTGCTCCTCGGCCTGCTGCTGCTCCTGCTCGCGCGCCTCCCGCCGCAGCCTCTCTATCCTGCGAGGAGCAAGAGGCCGAGGCTGAGCGGGGCCCGGGCCTCTCCCAGGCAGGCCAGGCAGCGCCGTCCCGCCTCCCGCCCCACGCACCGCAGCTCGTGCAGCCGCCGGTTCTCCGCCTGGTTCCAGGCCATCAGCTCCCGGTGCTCGGCGGCGTCCTCCCGGGCCTTGCGCTCCGCCAGGACCCCGGCTCGGGCCTCGTGCACCTTCTTCCGCACCTCGAACACGAACTCCAGCCTGGGCGGAGAGCGCTTCTAGTCGGCACCCTCTCCTCCCGTCCCCACACTCCCCTGCCGGCGCGGACGGCCACCTCCCCCTCCGCCACACACCTGAGGGCGCGCACGATTTGGCGGTACTGCTGGTAACGTTGCGTCACCACGAAGAACTCCGCGGGGTCTACCAAGGGCGGCGTCTTCACGCGCCCGACCTTAGACTTGGCCTGCGGGTCGTGGCGGGTCTTGCGGCCGCGCGAGGGCAGCAGCAGCAGGGCCGGGGGGCGGCACGGGGGCCGCGCGCCCAGGCCGCTCAGCGCGCGCAGCATGGCCGAGTCCGCTAGCTGCGGCCCGCGCCGCCAGGACGCCGACGTGCTCCGGACGTGGCCGCTAGGCACCATGGGACTTGTAGTCCTCGGACGGCCCCCAGTCCCGATCCCGCGGTGTGGTCTCTGGAGTGGCGGACTGCGCAGGACCCCGCCGACATCTGCAATAGGTTCAGCCCCCGGGCCTCTGGCTGGGCCCTCCCGCGTCCCTCCAACCCTCGCGTGGGGAAGGGTCTCAGGGTGGGTGATAGATGCAGGGACGAAGGACAGACCTTGAGGCAACGGCTTCGGGGACCTTACACTTTTATTGGAGGGGAGCGGTCGCGGAGCCTGCAGAGGGAGAGGGGCAGTTATGCCTCGCGACATTCTGATCACATGACTGACCGCTGAGCCATGACCTTCCCGGCCCGCTGGAGCAGGGGCTTCCCCCAACCCCGGCCCCGCGAGCCTGAGGACACAGACAGCGTGGGAGTCTCCAGCTCCCTGGGCATGCGGCCTTGTCCACCCTAAACAGGCCTGATCCATAAAGACCTGAGCTCACGCCCACTTAAATTAGGCAGTAAGGCTTTGCCTCATAGGAACTTACCTTTTCTCCTCTAGTTATATATAGTGCTTCCCTGATGCACTTTCGATGTTCCATTTGCAAAACCATTTCTCCACAAACATTTCCCCACACCTGTCTTTTGCTATGGTCTTGGGGGAGCTCTGCAGTCACTGAGTCCTTCCTAGTGCACATCAGTAACCACCAGGTCCTCTGGGGCCCGCTGCCTATTTGTGAGGTTGCACCCCTCACCTCTTTCCACCGGCCAGGAGCTGGCCCACTTTGAGACACATTGGCTGTCAAGATGCCTGTGGGACTCTGGCTACCATTGCCTTCTTTTTTTTTTTTTTTTTTTGAGACAGTCTCACTTTGTTGCCCGGGCTAGAGTGCTGTGGCATCAGCCTAGCTCACAGCAACCTCAAACTCCTGGGCTCAAGCGATCCTTCTGCCTCAGCCTCCTGAGTAGCTGGGACTATAGGCATGTGCCACCATGCCCAGCTAATTTTTTTCCGTATATATTTTTAGTTGGCCAATTAATTTCTTTCTATTTTTTAGTAGAGACAGGGTCTTGCTCTTGCTCAGGCTGGTTTCGAACTCCTGACCTTGAGCGATCCACCCGCCTTGGCCTCCCAGGGTGCTAGGATTACAGGTGTGAGCCACCACGCCCGGCCCACCATTGCCTTCTTAATGGAGCTTTCTAGTACAATTATCTCCTTCTACCCCACTAGTGACTTCAATCTTTTATTTTAACCTAAGTATTTTATAAATTGTCCCAAAATTCTGGGAAATAGGAAGGCTAGCAGATGGCACCCTGCTGTGTGTGTAGGGGCACAGAGACAGCTGGGGTGCAGTGGCAGGGGGCATCCCAGTGGTGTCTCATTCTCCCTCTCACAGACCCCGGCCCTTAGCCACCTTGGCCACTGGTGACCAGTGACTGGTCTTGAATGGTGGAGGCCTCTCACCCAATTTACCAGTATCTGTACCAGGTGCTGCTTCCTGGTGGTGGGAACCACTGGACCATGGTCCTGCCCTCCCAGGGCACTCTGTCCTCAGGGGAAGTCAGGGCATCGCTTGGGAGGCTACAGGCAGTCTAGGCTGGGCTGCGTGCCACAGTGCCCAGAACCCTTCTTCAGAAGGGAACCAAGGCTGCAGGCTGCCCTCCTTACCCCCACTTCAGGCCCAAGGTAAGTGGAGGAACCCAGCCAGTACCTTCTTTCCCCTACTCAGGCCAAGGAGACTCATTACTCACCTGGGGTTCTAAAGGCATTCTGGGGGTCTTGGGGTGAGCTGGAGAATTGCTTTCTTCCAGGGTACCAGCCATGGGACCAGTGCTGAGCCTTCAAGGGTTCAGGGAGGGCGGTGGCAGCAGCGGCGGCAGCAGCAGCAGCAGCAGCAACAGCACCAGGCTTAGCCTGGTGAGCAGGGCTGCTCTCCTGGACAGTGGACTCAAGGACTCTGACACTCCCACATACACCCTTCCTCTTCCTCCAGGCCCACCTTGGGCAACTGGCCTCTCAGGGGCAGCTTTAGTGTCTCCTAATGCCCTTCTCTCTTTGCCACTGCCCCTCATCCTAGGTGTCTAGACCCTGAGGAATCCTGTCCCAGCCCAAGGGAAGATGCTCCAGGGGACCAGCCTTCTCCCGGAGCCCTGGGACACAGAGGATATACCACCTTGCCAGCTCCGAGGCCCTCCCTGTTGGCCAGGCCCACCCTTCATCCTTCAGGGAGTTTCAGAAGTGGAAGACTGCAGAGAGGAACAGAGACTTTAGGCCAATGGGTGGTGGGTGGATGGATAGATGGGTGGTCAGGGGAGTTCTGCATGAGACAGGCTGCAGTGTGGGGCATCTGGAGTACCAGGTGCTAGGGAACCAGAGCAGCCTGCTCTCTCTCTTCCACTGTGGCTGGGGATGTGGAATGGATGTGTGGTGGTGAGGGGAGCAGGTGCTTCTGCCTCTTGTCCCTCTCCTGCCAGAAGCAGCAAGCACAGGTATAGATAGTGGAGTTGTTGGGGAGAGAGGAGGGAAAGGGGGCCTTTCTGGGCATGGTTCAGGGAGGAGGGACAGTGTAGCATGCACCCAAGATGGAGCTGGATCCCAAGCTAGCCCTTAGGGAGGGCAGCCTCCCTACTCAGAGGGAGAACTGTGGAGGAAGTGGCTTCTTTAGGCAGCTGCAGGACCCTAGCCTGACAGCTCCACCCCTACCACCCCCACTTTTGGCCCACAGACTCCAGTTATGTCTGGGGAGAGGGGAGGCGGGGCAGCTTGAATGTACACTAGGCAGCCCTGAGGTCACCAGACAGTTGTTTCTCCCACCAATCTTCCCAGGGCCTACAGTCACAGCATTCTTGCTCCAGGCTGGCCCAGGTCCTGTCCTCATCTTCCCACTTCCCAGGCTGCATTTAGCTCCCGCTCTTGAAGCCCAAGCCCTCAGAGGCCTCCCTGACCCAGAAAGGAAACTGTGGCCTGGAGAGAGGCAAGGCCTGAGGATTCCCTGACTTCCACACAGCTCAGGACTTTCCTCAGAGGAAAAGTGGGGGCTTAAGAGTGGGGAGCCCAGGAGCTGTTCAGAGGTGTGGGGCAGCTGTGACCACCCTCCCTGAGGGCTTCCATTTGCTCACCTGTAAAACAGGTTGGGAGGAATGATTCAAATCCACACCCCTGGGCACCAGGGCTGGGTCAGTCCCGATGGAGGTGGGTTTGGGTGGGGCAGTACCTACCCAGGAGTGGTCTCTCCTCTCCAAGCAGCAGACCCCATGCTGTGCTGAGCCCAGGACCTTTCGTGGATTTGGACAGCTAGCCTGGGTTGCTTGAAACGTGCTCATGTCCCGGTCTACGTCAGCAGCTCAGCTTTCACCACCAGCCACCAGCCTCCAGGGATCAGAGGCCTGAGTAGAGGGTTAATTGCCAATCTCTACATTTGGGCTGAATAGCAAATGAGGGCCAGGGTCAAGCTTGGCATCATGGTGGCCAGAGTCATTAGGAAAGCAGGTGCACCAAATCCTGTGTTGAAGATGGTAGAGGGAGGCATAACGGGCACCAGTCAGGCCTGGGCACCAGGGTTCAGCTGCCGAGGCAGAAGGGCGCACTGTCAGATTACACATTTATGATTGGAAATTATTAGCAGGAACCAGAAACAAATATGTGAATTTACGTTCACTTACATTGTTTTGGGAAATATATACTTTGTTAAGTGGGTGATTTTTAGGAAAACATTAGCTTTGTGGTTTAGTGAAGATGACTTAGTTCAATAAATTAGCTTAGTTCTGGTTTGGGTTTACAGAATGTTTTATTCGAAGTCCTTGGTGTTTACTTTAAAACAGGAATGAGGTGGGTTTTTATTATGCATTTTGATTATGGTTTTTCCTGTAAAATCCAAATCAGAACTAAGCTTCCCAGGGAGAACTCTGGTCCCCTTCTGGCAACACACTTGCCTTTTCAGAAATGTTACATGTCCTTTCCAGACTACCAGCTCTGGAATTCATCCTCATATCCCTGTCATCAGAACACAGAAAGCCTTTATTCACCACCAATGCTGGGTCCTGAGGATATGGAGTTGTTCCAGCTGGGAGCTGCTTGGGGTTCGTTGGGAAAGCAGAGGTTTAGAGCTGAATGGACACTCGAGTGCTGCAGGAGCAGAGGGGCACAAGCCCTGAGCAGGTGTCCCAGGGTGAAGGATAAGGAATTAGCTAGAGTTATGGAAGCAGGGATGGTAGCAGTGGGGTGCCCCAATAAGGAACAAAACGAAGAAGGGCCAACAGGAGCTGCTGGAGGATCTGTGGGGCTGGAGGAAAGGATGGTGGGCCCCGAGGCATGGGAGACAGGTGCCTCTGGGCCACCCCATGGGATCACTCCGCAGGAAACACAATACATGACCCAGGACTGGGGGACTCAGGGGACTCGGGGCTGGAGAGCTAAGGGTCCACAGACAGGCCCAGAGTCCCACCCTTTGAGGAAGGAGATAGTGGAGGAGCAGAATGAGGGTCAGCACAGAGTCCCTAACACCATAGACAGGAGACAGTAGATCCCTGGGGCTAGCACCAGGCCATCTTGGCCAGCAGAAGTGAAAAAAAGGACCATGTGGGAATGAAGTGAGGAGGAGGGAAAGTGAGAGACTTTTTCAAGTCTGTCATAAAGGGGGAAGAACTTGGGCCACAGGGCACATGCTCTTTATTTAAAGAAAGAGACTTGAGTATTTGAGAGGGAGGGTGATGAAGGAAACTGAAACCCAGGAAGGAGCCCACTGGATGAAGTGAGGTCCCAAGTGTAGCAGGATTCAGAGCTTTGGGTGTGGTGGGGACGGCTGTCCCTCTTCCCCTTGGGAGAAACATAGATCCCTACTCCAACCTCTCTAGGTCGCAGCTGGTTGGCTACAGGTGGGCACAGAATGAGCGACAGCCCTGCCCTTCCCACACCATTGTGCTGTGTGCCCCAGTACGCTTTCCTTCTAACCTACACTAGCTCCTGTTGGGTTTATGTCTCCCAACCAAGCAAACCCTGAGTAGAAAGTAAGAAAGGAGTGGAGAGGGAGAGATGAAGGGATGAGGGATGAGGGATATACCTGTAAGCTGAGGAGACAAGGGGAGCAAAGAGCCGAGGTAATTCCTGCTTGAAGACATCGGTTTAGCAACCAAGTGGCATTTAAAATATTGGCCTAGCCGCTGATCAAATCAGCATGGACTCCAGCAGAACACCAGCCAGGCCACACTGGGGCACCTGCTCAAGGCCAGCACTGGCAAAAGGAGGCGAGGCAGCTTGCTGGGAGGTGGGGCAGGCAGCACAGGGGCCCGTGGGCGGCCTCACCTGCAAATTCACTGAATAATTTGCTGACCCAGTGCCTGCCTGCCAGCCATCTGCCTGGACCTGGTCACATGGAGGTACTGCAGCGCAGCTTTTGAGGAGTCAGGTCTCCTCCCCAAAGTTGGCACCCTTCACCAGAAATTCCTCAGATTCTATCTTTGCTGAATTTATCCATGCCTATTCTGAAACTACTGAGTTTTGAGTTTCCTGCCTCTTGGAGTTCCTTAGTTCCTCAAGAGGGACCAAATGCCTCTAACAACTTATGCTCATCTCTTGCAAGCTTCCAGCATGGTCTGTTGTAGCGCCCTGCCTCCCACAGGCCTCCTGGGTCTCTTCTGCACATCTCCTTCCTTCACGCAAACATCTGGGATACATGGTGCACGACCGGGATCCCTTCTTGGAACTACTGCATGTCAACTGCTTTGCCTGGATCCTGAAACTCTGTATTACAGCTCTACTTGGCCTTTTCTCCTTTTTACTCATCTAAATTTCCAGCAGCCTAAGGGTCCAGTTCAAGTTTCACCCCTTCCAAGCAGCACAGCAGCACTGACCTCGAACTGTGCCTCCATGGCAGGCTGGGTGCCACTTCTCACTCGTGAAGCCTCTGGAGTCTGAGGCCTGTGCTGGCACTTTAAGAAAGGCCCAGGGGCCACAGGCTCCTTCAGCTCTGCCTGACGGCCATGACAACCAGTTCCTCTCCTCTCCGCTGATGAGCTGCTCGTGAGGCTGGGAGGCAGTGGACAGACCCACCCTCCTAACTGTACTCCCAACTAAAGACCACATTTCCCAGCACCCCCTGTAGTTAGGTGTAGCTAAGGATAGGATAAAACCTAGTCATGGAGTCAGTGGGGTACAAGTACAAATGAGAAGGGCAGATTTAGCTTTATGTCCTTAAAAATGAAGTTACCTACTCCTCATTCCAGTTTGGAATATGGACATAGCACTGATCCAGCTCCAACCATGAGGATGAGAGAAATACCCTGAGGACACTGGGGCCAGCAGATGGGAGGATCCTGGATGTCTGGGCAGGGCAGACCGTTATATGAGAAATAAATGAGCACCCATCTTCTTTAAGACACAAAAGCTTGACATTTTTGTCTAACGTGTTAGACTCAAAATCAAGTTGGGATCTAAGACTCTCACCATGCTGGTTTCTGGATCTGAGACACTTCCACATAAAAGTCCCGGAAATGAGGACACATATGAAAGAAAATGGAAGCAATTTCACACAATACATGTGGACATAAAGAATTATCCCGGACAGAGTGACACAATCCAGACAGCTCTGCAGCAAAGCAACAGGGACTGGAGAGGTCAGATTGGCCTCGGCCCCAAGGCTGAGCCAGCTCCTCTCCCCACTGTGCCCCTGTACTCAGAGAGACTCAGTGAGGACACAGGAGCAAGGCTGGCTGGGACCACTCCACCAAAGATGTGCTGGGAATGAAAGGAAGGTCTCGGTGATGACCTAAGAGCTGGTAGACAGGAGGAGCCTGGGGACTGTGGCCTCTCAAGGCCAGCTGAGGGAACAGCAACAGCAGGGCCAGGAGTAGCCCAGGAGCCCCATCCCTGCATGGCTGCCCCAGCCCAGAAAAAGGGAGAGACATTTCCTCAGGGAGTCAAAGCTTTTATTACCTGATAGTCCCTAGTGTGGTGCCAGAGATATCGCTCTGGTCCCGTCACTCCCCACGGTGGTGGTGGTGGGGGCAGGGGTGGGGTGGAGGGAGGGATATTTACAGTGCATGGTGGTACAGGGACAACCATGTTCCTCAAGAGCTCTGAGAACTTTGTGCTTTTTTTTCTTAGTTGGTGCTGAGCTACCTGGAATGGATTTTGTGTTATCTTTTTTTAGGAAAAGATGTATTAAGCAAAGAACAATCTAGCCCAATTTCCAGGCTGATGATTTCACGATATCAATCCAAACATCACACTATTTAATTCCCCAATAAAACATTGGAAAAAGGACTATCAGTGCTAACACATTTACATATAAAATCTCCACCTAATAGGTAATAGAAGCCTATGTACCAATTTCTAAAACAGTTATAAGATATATACACAATTTGGGGTATATTAACAAAACATAATATTACAAAATATTAAAGGCAATCCTCCTGGTCTGTGGGCCCTCGTCGCCTCTTACTTGAAGTTGGCATAATCTGAGAATGCATCAATATATTCCTGCACCACCTTATAGCAGAACTCATACTGTTCCTGGAGAGTGAAAAGTGGAGAAAGAGCCAGGGTTACTGAAAAGAATGCTGTACCCGTAGTTCCTAACAGACCCATGTTTTTTTTTTTTTTTTGAGACAGAGTCTCACTCTGTTGCCCAGGCTAGAGTGCTGTGGTGTCAGCCCAGCTCACAGCAACCTCAAACTCCTGGGCTCAAGGAATCCTACTGCCTCAGCCTCCCAGGTAGCTGGGACTACAGGCATGTGCCACCACGCCCGGCTAATTTTTTCTATGTTTTTAATTGGCCAATTAATTTCTTTCTATTTTTAGTAGAGACGAGGTCTTGCTCTTGCTCAGGCTGGTCTCAAACTCCTGACCTTGAGTGATCCTCCCGCCTCGGCCTCCCAGAGTGCTGGGATTATAGGCGCGCCCAGCCAGACCCATGTTTTTTGAAAATGGAACACCGAGAGGGAATGTTTC
>CAUYPO010022897.1:0-20983 GCA_963574435.1 Cheirogaleus major | reverse complement strand
TTTCACTGTACCTGGTCTATGTTTAGACGATATGTTTAGATGCACAAATACTCTGTGAACGTTGTGTTACAATCGCCCCTGGTATTCCGCACAGTACCGTGCTGCATGGGTTTGCAGCCCGGGAGCAATAAGTTATATGGTGTGGCCCGGGTGCGTAGCAGGCTGCACCATCCAGGTCGGGTGAGTTCACACTATGGTGTTCACACGGTGATGAGGTCACCTACCAACACATTTCTCAGAATGTATCCGTCGTTAAGCCACCCATGACTGTGATATTCTCTCTCTGTAGGTATGATGTATATATGTCTGGTGCACATGTATGTATGCGTGCACATACGTGCATAGAAAGCAGATGATATGCACGCAGATGACAGATAGGGATGTAATGGGTATAGCTGTCTCCCTGCTGTTCTGTTCTCTGGAGGACCCTGACTACACACAAGGGCCGGCAGACGTGTGGCCACCTGCACTGGCTCTCTGCACCTTGCCGTGCAACAAGTGCTGGGCACACGCCTGCTGCTCGGCCCTCGCTTTCCTCCCCATGGCAGCTGACCGCAGCACACGTTTGTCCCACGGAGAGCACAGGCCCCCCTCCCTCCATCTGGCCTCTAGGCTACTGGAGGCCCCGGGTCTCCAGTGTGTTCTCTGCCCAAGGAAACAGGTCCCGGTGAGACAGACTCGTGTCTCTGGTTGACGGGCCTTTCTTGAGAGGATCTGAGTTGATACTGCGTATGTGGCTGCGCCGTAGCGTGTGAAGCCGGGGGGTGCCCGCAAAGATGTTTTGGGGAGCCCCCTGGTTGTCCCTGTGATGGTGCACAAACGCCAGGAACTGATGAGGTATGAATAGAGTTCAGACAGCTTTATAACTCAGCTGAAGCTGTTTTTACGGAGGCAGCTGAGAAACTGGTTTGAACTGTTTTGATGCCGTTTCCTGACGCGGGGAAATCTGTCTGCAGGATGTATTTTGAAATGGGAAGTAAAATACGGGGAAGGCTGCCCGGGTAGCAGGAGGGCTGCCGTTTCACTACGGTCCTGCCGTTTATCCTTTCATCTGCTCCCTGCATCAGCATCTCTGATTTATTGCAGACATATGTCTGGGCTCGTGCTCAGTGGGGAACAACAAAATTTAAAACTAGGAAACGGGAATGGCGACTCTGGCAGGAGAGGGGTTCTAGTCCAAGGAATATGCAAACACCAGTAGTCGTATTTTAGAGTGATGAGCTTGAAAACAGTAAGATTTCAATTTAAAGGCTGAAAAAGCACAGCTAAGTGTTACCAGAAAGGCTTATCTGAGCACAGTTGGGTTTTGCTAAGAGCTGTGTGGACCTTCGGGGTCAGCACTTGTGGCCACTGAGAACTCACCACGACGTTGAATCACGTCCAACAGACTGGAACGTGTGATTCTTATATTTTGACTTAATTTTTTTAAGAACCACATGTGCAAATCAAGGACTTGGGAAGAGTTAACTACAGTTGTTGTGTTTTCTCCCCAGCTCAGCAGTGGCAGTGGTGCCAGTTTTTATTTCTTCCCTTGAGTTTGGGGACATGCATCTGCCACTTGTTTATTTTACTGAGACACAGTCTTGCTCTATTGCCTGGGCTAGAGTGCTGTGGCGTCAGCCTAGCTCACAGCAACCTCGAACTCCTGGGCTCAAGCGATCCTCCTGCCTCAGCCTCCCGAGTAGCTGGGACTACAGGCATACGCCACCATGCCCGGCTAATATTTTCTATATATTTTAGTTATCTGGCTAATTTCTTTCTGTTTTTAGTAGAGACAGGAGTCTCGCTCTTGCTCAGGCTGGTCTCGAACTCCTAACCTCGAGCTATCCTCCCGCCTCGGCTTTCCAGAGTGCTAGGATTACAGGCGTGAGCCACCACGCCCAGCCTGCCACTTGTTTTTAAAATGGTTCTCTTGGGTGAACATCCACAAGGTGACACTTATTTGAGGGACCATCAGATTTGATGGGTGCCCATTCGGTGCTCCTGAAAACCATGGCGGACAAGTTGCAAGGGGGGTTTGCAGATTTCCAGGATGCTGGCACCGAAGGCTGAATCATTTCACGCGGCCGTGGAGGAAACACCCCACCAACGCTGCCAAGAAATAAAACTTGTAAAAGGGAGTTAGGTCATAATTCCATTGCAACTTTCCTGTTGCATTTTGGCAACTTCATTTGTCTGACAGACTCTCATTGAGCAGTGGCCACGCATCAGCCTCTTATGCTGTAGAGACCAGCGCACAGGGCCAGGGCAGATAGGAAAAAAGAACATTTTGGTGTAGGAAGGTCCAGGATATTCTGGGTGTGGAGGAAGGGCTGTCTCTCTCTGCTCAGAAAAGTCTAGAAGGCAATAGTCGAGGCCACAGCTGGCAGGCAAGGAGAGAGTCCCGGGGGACATTCTAGGCCGGGGAAGGCAGAGTGTTGCTTTAAAGGGGTAACTCATTGGCGAACAACCTGGAGTGACTTCATCGAGTGCGCACCTGTCCGTACAGAGCCCAGGTGGGACGCCTCAGAGATGGCCCAGGGCTCTCGGCCGGATGGGAGGTGGGTGCGGGGAAGCCACCCTCCTTGGAGTGAAGGGCCACAAGTGGGCCAGTGGACATGGGTCGTGGGAGTCGGGAAGTGCACCTAAATATCCCAGCCCTCCTGCTAGGCAACAGAGTGACCGGTGGTCAGATGACGAGAGGCCACAGGGAGAGCTGTGGGGCTGGGTGTCTGGGAGTCCCTGTCGATGGCAGGCACTGGGGGCTGATGGCTCTGTGCCCCGAGTGAGCAGGGCAGTCTGAGGCTGCTCCCAGCACCACAGAGAGATGGACTGTGGGAAGACAAGTCCACCTGGAAGGTGAGCACAGGTGGGGGAGGAGGCAGAGTTGCAGCCCAGAAGCCCATTGGCAAATTAGCCCAGGGAGAAAATACAACCAAAAATGATGGCCAAACGTAGCGAAATAACTCCACGAGCATCTAAAATACAATGGATTCTGCTTCTGGGTGCATTTATTAATATTATTTCACATTAGTATAGTGATTTCAAGTTCATAAAATGCTTTCATATGAATGGTCTCTTGTGACTATTTGAAGAACCCTATGAGATGCATTGGGAAAAATTTTTTAATTACAGTTTTTAGTAATATGTAAACCGAGACACGGGATTTAAAAGAAAACTGTTTCATGTTGACGGCCATGCCACACATGCAGTCTGAAGTGTGGCCGTCTGTGTTTCTGCCTCTGAGCTCCGTGAGGTCCTGGGCCCTGGGTGGGCCAGCGAGCAGGGAGAGAAGAGCAGGATCACAGCTCCGGGGCTCCGGAAAACCGTTGACGGCGCCAGGGCCCACCCAGGGCACCTGCACAGGGGCTCTGAGCACATGGGGCAGGGAGCCCCGTCGTGCGTGTCCCAGGACGAAGGGAGGCTGCTGGAGAGGCTGATCCTCAAGTGGGGTGTACGGGGGGAAAGAGGCCCCGGCATTTGCCAGACAAGACCAGGTAAGAAAAGACTCCAACAGAGAGAAAAGACAGCCATGGTCACGGCACCTCCAGACAAAAGGCTGTCTGTCGTCTTCTCCTGGGGCAGAAAAAGGTACCAAAGTCACCTTGTTGTAGCTGGCAAAGTCCACAACAGGTTAGACCAGGATTGCTTCACACTTAGGCAGGGTGCTGCCGCTTCTCTGGTTTTATCTATTTGCCTAGCTGTCCTTTCTCTCTCTCTCTCTCTCTCTCTCTCTCTCTCTCTCTCTCTCTCTCTCACTTCCTCTCATGTAGCTATGCATCATCCAGCTATGCAGTCATCATCTCTCTGTCTATACTGATCACCTATTCATTTCACTACAGAAAGGGAAGTTTCTAGCATCAGACCCTGCTGAAGTGTAGCGCCACTGAGCTGTCACACATTCTTGTCGAGAGTGTAAGATAGTTCAACCACTTTGGAAAACTGTTTCCCTCTATACTTACGCTTACATCTAACCGATGACCCCGCAATTCCACTCCTCAGCATTGACTCAAGAGAATGCACCTGATTGGTTGGAAATAAATGAGCCAATGCCACAAAACCGCGAGATGGCCAGGAGCCTGCCCGTCTTCTCAGCAAGGAGAGCAGCCGCCGATTCGAGATGCAGAAGGGACGTGTGTGCACGTGGTGGAGCCGGATGCAGGACACGGGGGCGTGGACGGGCAGGGACCACGCCGGGGGAGTGGAGAGGGTGGTCGGCTTTGCCTTGCAGGTCACCGCTATGTGGACCACTCGGGAAACGATGACAGCGAGGGGCGTGGTAGGCTCCGTGGGCTGAAGGACATTGTGACGTGTGAGTACAGCGGGGGAGGGGAAGACACGGAGGTGCCAGAGCCGGCGGTGGCCCAAACAGGCTGGCACAACCGGCACTGTTACCAGACCCCTCTCCTCAAGAGATTTCCTGAGAAAAGAGCCGGAGAGATGCTTTCTCTGTGTGACAGTTTCTGTGAAACAGAATCAGACGTGGATGGACAGAAAGAGATTTCAAGTGCACACCCCAGAATATTAGACAGGATTTTCCACAGGGTGACGGGTGGACACCCACAGGTTCTTTTGTCTTTGCTTTTTCCTTTTTTTCCCCCTTTTCTTTCCTGCTCCCAACCCCTTTGTTTCTCATCTGTGTTGTCTAAATTTCCTGCAGCAAACGTGTCGCGTGTAAACATATGCAATGTATTTCTTGCAATTTTGGAAAGTGCATGTGTTATGTTCTCTGATGGTCTCTTGATAAGTAGAGGGCACGGAATAAAACTTGAGCAGGTTTGAAAAGCAGTTTTATTCTTGAGAGGCCAAACTAACCAGGAAGGGTGCCTGTTGATAAAGGTGATGGGATTTTGGAAGTTCTTAGGATAAATTTTAGGGCCACAGACACGTCACTCGACTTCTACGGGCAGCCACGTCTAAACTCTGCTATAGGACGGAAGCTCAGGGCGGCCAAAAGTCAGCTTGGGTCAGAGAACAGATTGGGAGCAAATGAATCAGAAACAGAATTCCATATGCTCAGACTAAGATTATGAAAGAAAAATAAAAGAAGGGGAAGAAAAAAAGAGTTGATTAAGCTACAGCCTAAAAATGGTTAGTATTTCTTAACGCCCCATTGCTGGAACACCTAACTCATGCGGCGTCGCACCGGCTGACAGATATATGGTGGCGTCTTGCACGGTGCTGAGGCATCCGGGAAGCCCCGTCCGCATCTGTGGGGTGATGCACGCCGCAAACGCCGAAAATGTGTCTGGCCGTGTTAATTAAAGATGAAGCCACTTGGAGGAACCATTCACTGAAGCAAAAATATGTGTTCCCACATGGGGCAATTTCCCTGCGCCTCTCTTTATTTTTTATTTGCTGATAGGAAGAGACTCTTGATGAATACTTATGGGGCACTTCAGGCTTGAGTAGGGTTAATCTCTTTAGTTCAGGTGAGTTCATTTTCGCCGTGATTCACTTCATTGGCTATCTGTAATGATTATTAACAAGCTTAAAGACCTCTGGGAGATGGTGGATAAAAATGCAATGCCAGGGAAGCAGGCTATCATTATGCTAATAGGGTCGGAATAATAATTACCAGGCGTACGGTTTCCATAGGAGTCCTCGGGACCGGGATAGGTCACCAGGTTAGAAAATCTCTCACCAGCTCTGTGTCCCGGGGGATGCACCCCTGCACACACACAGAGACACACACACACACACACACACAAATGCACATGCACTTTTCTATAAAGATAGTAAATACATGCTCCTGTACATTGTTTTGTCCTTGCGCTTAGATGAATTCATAGTGAGATGAAGGGAGATGTAAAGAAATAACATTTATGTTTTTCATGCATCGGAGATGTATTTTAATAGCCTTAAAGTGTAGATTCTGTTAAAATATTTTTCAACATTTTTTTTCAGATATTTCACATGTATTCTAGTTGCTTATTTCATAAAAGTGTTTGAACGGTATCATGATAGCAACAAGAAAGACACACGACCTCTGCTTCCTCGTGTGTGAGAACACACTGGTCTTTGTTCATTATTATTATTTCAGCATATTACAAGGGTACAGATACTTAGGTTATGTATATTGCCTTTGCCCCACCCAAGTCAGAGCTTCAAGCGTGTCCATCCCC
Source organism: Cheirogaleus major (assembly GCA_963574435.1). NCBI lineage: Eukaryota > Metazoa > Chordata > Mammalia > Primates > Cheirogaleidae > Cheirogaleus > Cheirogaleus major. The sequence continues at coordinate 14,879 of CAUYPO010022897.1, read as the reverse complement.
CAGATGGTGCACACCACACCCATTAAGTGTGTATATACCCATTCCCTCCTCCCCACTCCCACCTGGCCGACACCCGATGAATGTTACTACTATATGTGCATGTAAGTGTTGATCAGTTAGTACCAATTTGCTGGTGAGTACATGTGGTGCTTATTTTTCCATTCTTGGGATACTTCATTTAGTAGAATGGGCTCCAGCTCCATCCAGGATAATACAAGAGGTGCTAGACCACCATTGCTTTTTGTGGCTGAGTAGAACTCCCTGGTGTACATATACCACATTTTATTAATCCACTCGTGTATTGATTGATGGGCACTTGGGTTGTTTCCACATCTTTGCAATTGTGAACTGTGCTGCTATAAACATTCGAGTGCAGGTGTCTTTTTTGTAGAGTGTCTTCTTTTCATTTTCCTCCTCCCTGTGTCTTTTTTCCTTTCACATGCAATAACCGTGTGGCACCTTCACCGATGTCCACACCTAGGTGCAGCACACACCACTGTCACACCTTCATCCCCTGCGTCCTCATCTGTCTGCATCTGGCCATGTGTCTTGAGGGCAGAGCCCGAGCCTCATCTGTCATGGTGCCCTTCTCCTGGCGCGACGCATTGCACACAGAGCATGGCGTCAGACCCATCGGAGTCCCTGGTTTTGACCTGAAGTTTTTCCCCAGCACAAATGAATTTTAAACATACTGCTTGGGTTATCTTTTGAACTAAATTCTTTATAAAAGGCATTTCAATATGTAATTAGAAGCCTCATCTAAAAGTTTGCATTAAAATATACATTTGAATAAAGGTTCTTGAAGCTTCTTTCTAAGCGAGTTTATATTTGACCAGTTAGGTCCAATATAAACGTGTGTTGTTTTAACTCTGTGTTGCGCAGACACACCTGTATTAACCCTGTCTTTATCCCTAGACGTAAGAATTCCAGAATACGTAGAAACACGTGATTTAAAGTGTATCTGTTGTCATGATGCAAACCTTGGAGACTCCGCTGCGACTCGCCGGGGATGCGAGGAGGCAGGTCTGTGCGCAGGGCCGCAGCACCGAGTGGAGACTCGCGGAAGACGACTCTGAACCTCTCCCCTCCTTCCCCAGTATCTGAGCAACACACAGCCCCGTCAGCCGGCATTCTCCATAAATTCGTTCCTTATGTGTGTTGCTCCTGCCCGGCGTAGACGGGTCCTCTCGACTGAGTGGCAGGGCGCTGGCCGTTCCCGCGCCTGGCTCCCGCACGGCCAGGGCGGCGCTGGTTCCCGGAGGCTCCCACGTCACAGCGCATGATGAATTTCTCCTCTAATGTGGAGCTGCAGGAAAAGCTGAACAAGGTGGAGACTGTTTAAAGTGCGGGTCCTCTGCGTTCTGACGGTTTTCTGTTCCTCCATCTGGCAACCATCTTCCATGGCGATCAAAGGCGGTCCCCCACGCGCGGGGCCTCCTCGCGCCTCATTCCTGCGGGGTGGGTCGGCGGCCAGCAGCGTCCTCATCCGTCGGGTGCAAGGCAGGGAGCAGCCGCGTCTCGGAACTCAAGGACGTGCTTCGGCCAGGCCGTGCACGCGTGGACACAGGGTCCCTGCTGCTCCCGAGAGCCCTGCGTGGGTCCCGCCCACAAGCTTTCCTCGGCCACAGCTCCTGAGCTGGGGAAATCGAGGCAGGGCTGTCCTCTCTCTGCTCATTCTCTCAGCACTTCCCTCTGGTGTATCTTGGGGGTGAGGAGAAGAGAAATACGGACCACAGAGACCTGCCACCGCGCCGACGTTCTTGCGGCCTCAGTTGTGACCAGCTCCGGGGAGGCTGGCCTCCGTCACCTGCGGTCTGGTGTGGAGTGACCGAGAGCCTGCGGACGGCCGGTTGGATTCTAAATATGTTTTCAATGTTATGAGCAAAGGTGTACTTATCTATAGCCTTCGTCATATTGGACAATCTCCATTTTTAGAAAATTGTATTGTTTTAAAAGTAACTTCACGAGTGTCACATTATGTTATTTTAAGGAATGTGTCCACGCGATGTTTGGAACACAAGAACGCACACATACTCAGGTTCGATGGATCGAAGGGCTGGCGTTAAGTGTCTTCAGAGCAGCCTCCTCCCCGGGCCCTTGGGTGGCTCAGAAGATCCCAGGCAGGTGGGAGGAAACTCTGCCAGACAAGGGAAAGTCCCCTCCAGCCGGCTCTCCGGAGGAGCCTGAGTCTTCACGGCAAAGGCGACTGTCCCCATCGTCCCAGCCCCCCACGGTTCTTCGGAAGGCAAGACTTGGCACATCCACGTGAGAGGGACACTCAGGGTGAGCGCCCTGCTGAGAGCAGCCGTGGTGCCATGTGCCTTCATGCCAGCGGCCGGACGGGCCAAAGGACCCTGTGGTGACGTCCGGGAAACCGGTTACTCAAAGCTGCGGGACACACACCGGAGGAACGTGGTGTCCACATGTCCCCTTTGCTCTCGCCGGTTTGCGTATGTTTAAAGCATCCTCCTATTTAAAAGTGCGTGTCATATGATTATTGCTTGATAATTATTTTTTATTGATGAATAGGCACCTGCTGTTTATATCACAGACAGAGATTCCTTGTCAGTTAATTAAATTTAAATGCTCTATTCCGTGTCTGGCCGTGTTTAGGAGACAGCGCTTTTCATCTGCTGCAGGGAATGTTTGGAATGCTTGGGGAGGCGATTGATCTTCACGATCAATCGCGAGCAGGCGCCGCGCGCACGTGTGCCGGCGGAGGGTCCCGATTCGCCCGCGTGGCGTTTGCGATCCCCGCCCGGAGGCCGCAGCCGCGCAGCCACTCTGAGAAATGCAGCTGGGGAGCTCGGGAGTCCTCGACGCCAGGGTAAAAGCACCAGAATTACAATATCACATTCAATTATTCGAGGGCTTTTCTCACCAGATGGTGTTCATGTGTCAGACGCAGAAAACCTGCTTTGTTCTGGCCGTGCGGTTGGGTTTTTGCAGGAGATCGGGCAGAGTCTCCGGTCTCACAGCGCTCTGGAGGTCTGCTGCCCGGCCACGGGGCCACCGGTGCCACGGACAGGGGGAGGCTGATGCTCAGGGTGACGAAGGCCGGGGAGGGAGGGACCTGGCTGTCATGCAGTCGAACTCCCGGCTGAGTGGAATCCCAGAGCAGGATGCCGTCGCTCAGGCCCAGGGCGATTTGGATAAACAGAGGGGCTCCGGGCTCCACAGAGAGCTCATGGCTGGCCCGCTGTCCACCCCGAGCTTGCCAGACCTGGGTGGGTCTTATGAGGAGACCCAGGGTCCCCTCCCGTGGTGGCGGCTTTGTGGAAAGGACTATGTGCTCTTTCCTGCACCTGCTGCAGACACTGCCTGTGCTCCTGCCCCCCGAGCATCTTCTACACGCACAGCTCCCAGGATCTCCACGGCCAGCACACTGTCCCCAGCACACAGCTCCTTGGCTCTTAGAACAGAACACTTATCCCTCTCTCCCCAACCCCTGCCATTGTTCAGGTAGTCCCTCGTCCCGGCCTGACACCAGCATCGTGGCTCCGACCCAGCCAGTTGTGCAGGAGTGGCCAAGCCTGGGCAGCTGCTACCTGGGGCTGCCTGGGAGGACGCGGCAGAGGTTCTGGGGTGCAGACGGGATCTGCAAGCGGCTTTGCTGCAGGCTGCAGCCCACCAGGCCCAGGCCCCACGTGCGTCTCCGCACAACCATGGCAACAAAGCCTGTGCCCTCCCTACCCGGCAGGTGGGCACGGCCCTGGCTGAGGCACCACTCGGTTGAGGCACAGGTAACACCTTGGGTGTGTGTGTGACGTTCCTGCACCCGGCATCTCTCTGGGGTGCTCTCGCCCCCGGAACATGGGCCCGAGAACAAAACACCCCATCTCTTATGTCTGGTGCCACCTCCAGCCAGAAAATAGACTCTAACCAAGCAGTCAACAATAGTATTAATAACGATGATAAAATAAAAGTTTCTTTATAAAAAATAAAGGGGGAGAGGAAGAAATTGTGAGAATCGGGGACAAATCATCTTCCACGTGTTGTAAATATGGAGTGAAATTGACAGAACTTGATGAAGTGCCTTGGGGATACAAAAACGGAAACAAGCTGAAAGGTTTCAAACCACATTTCTACCAGTTTCTGGAACACTCACCACTCTGGTGGGACTGAAAGAGGAAGCGGTGATTAAACAGACTTGGAGCCATGTGGACCAGACAGCTAAGGAGTGCTGGTGTTTCCCATGGTGGCCACTGGGGAAGCCACTGCCGTCCCAGCAGTGTTCCTGACACCAGGCTGCTCGGTGCAGGCAGAAGGCTGGGGACAGTGACTCGGTTTGACCTTTGTCCCTCTGGGGGGCCATGTCCGGCCAAGCCCGGCACATCCTTCCCTGAGAGCCCGGCTGGAATTGCCCGTCAGCCTGGAAGGCGGGCGTCTCCCCGCAGGACCCGGAAGACCCTGTCCCCACCCGAGGGGCCACGCCAGCAGCGTGTCCCCTCCCCCCTCAGCACGTGTCCCCAGCGTGACTTTTTAACAACTGCGTCTTCCCTCACGCATCCTTACATTGGCACGAAAAGTTGCTGCCACATTTAAGTAGTTGCAAAGTGTGCAACGTTTGGCGAATTATAAATGTTAAACATCTTAAAACAGAACTTTCCCACCACTCTCTTAACTGCTTGGACACTCACTGGCAACTCTTCAAAAACCCACGAGCAGCCATGAAATGTAAGGAGGACGCTGAACCGACCCCATCCTCAGCTATTCAGAAGCATGTCAACAATCAATCTGGAAAGGTGAACATGATACCGAGTTGACACCCACCCGCGTCTGTTTGGCGACACATCAGCCAACTTTCCCATAACAGTTGAAGTTTCTGCCCATCTTCCTTTGCCTCAACTTCCATTTCCATTGTATCAAACCCTTCATTTTATCTATTGTAATGCGCTGTGTTTCTTAAGCCTTTTTATTGATCACCGCATCAGTCTTCTTTGTAATGAAAATACATAAACCTTTAAATGTTACTTCTTTACAATTTTGTGTAAACTTTTCTTCTGCATTGAGTCATCACTGGAAACGTTATTTGCCAAGAACTGAGTAAAACGATAGGAATATATTACATGTTTAAAAATTATTAAACCTAAAAATAAAGTTTTCTTGGGAGTGAATCTTCTCAGTACAACAGATGTTCACTGATAATTACGGCTAGAATGAAGCCCGATTCATCTCTGTTCATTTTGTTGTTGTTACAACTGACAGCACACATAGGTAGATGGGAGTAGAAAAAATTTGGTATAAAAACATCTTTCAGGTTTCTGAAACTCTGAATTGTAGACCAAAATCACACAAAATTATCTATCATCAAAAATTATTCTTAACAGCCACCCGACAACTCGATTCATTCCTTCTCGAAAGTTGATGAATAGGAAGAGCCGGGAGCTGCCAGACTTGCAGGAGGGTTTGCACCTGTCACCCTCTGAGCCTCGACCTCTTGCTTGGTGCCCTGGGGTCTGCGGGAGGAGGAGAGCACCCCCACTGAGGTTCCTGGGTGGGCTCGGCTGCCTTCCGCAAGCAGGCAGGCGTGCGTGGAAGTCACATCCTTCTGCGCCGTGTCCCCTGGAAGCCGTCTCCCTGGGGGTTTCCATCCCAGGTCGAAGACTTTGGCTCCAGATCACCTGCAGTGACGTCCGGCATTTATCTTTTCCAATTTTGAGCGGGAGCAAGGGAGGGCTAAACGGAGGGCTTCGCCTGCCAGCATACTGGATGGAAGCTCCGGACACCCCACAAATGCCGGACAGCTGCAGGGAAGTCCAGTGACAACTCGCATGAGCGACCATCCCTGTGTGATTCAGGTGAGGCTCAGAGGGGAGCCACCTTGTCCCTGTGACCCACGGAAGAAGTGGCATCAGACAGCCTCTGTGGTCGGGCCCTGGTTCTGCTTCCATCTTTGCAAAGCAGAACAAAGGGAACGTGGAAACAGCTTATGCCAAACAACACTGAACGTGACAACAGGTTCACAAACACACGTTCAGTGGTTATGTGGCCACATGCAGGACCTCAGACTGGACATTCTATGGTCCCTGGTTACGTTCTTCCTGGACATAAGAAAGACACTAATATAAAGAGCATATTTTAAACTCTTGAGTAGTTTCCTAACAAGTAAAAATACTTAGTAAAATTTTCACTGTCCATTTTGTTCAAACGTTTCCTTCTGCAAATTGCATGGAAAGACAAAAGGGCTCGCGTTCCCACCCGTTGTCACGAGCAGCGTGTGACATGAGATCCAGAGTCTCTTTCAGAAGGAGAAGAAACCACGGCCTTCGAAGACATTTTTGTGAGCTGCGCTAGGACGTATTTCAGTCGGAAAGGAAGTCTGCCTCCCAGGTCCGGACACCGGGCCACCTGCAGGCGGGATGTTCCGGGCAAGAGCACACGCCATTCCGTGTCAGTTATACCGGCTCAGGATTTTAGAAGACTCTTTTTAAATCTGATTTTTCATACAAATGCTTAAATGTCGGGATAATTTTAGAATCACGGAGAAGTTGCAAGGTGAGCTCTGTGAGTTCCCGCACATGCTTTACCCGACATCCCCAGTGCTAACGTCATAAATTGCCGCGGTGCGTTCACCAAGCAAGAAACGAAGGCTATTCCGGCGCTGTCAGCTAAACACAGACCCGACCAGTGCTCACCAGTTCCCACAAACACCCCCATTCCGGGCCAGGGTCCTCCAGATCCTGAGTCGCGTGCAGCCGTCACGACCCCAGGCTCCTTCAGACCGGGACGATCCCCCAGATGCCCCTGGCTTGTCAGCCCTCGGGCCGCGAGCAGGGGTCCTCAAACTTTTTATACAGGGGGCCAGTTCACTGTCCCTCAGACCATTGCAGAGTGCGCACTGTGGGCCCGGGAAGAGTCGGCTGCTAAGCAGGACAGGCAGCGGTGGCAAAAACAACCAGCAGGCCGGATACATGTCCTCGGCAGGCCACACTTTGAGGACGCCTGTATGTAGACTGTCCCCCGGTGTGAGTTTGCTGGAGGTTTTCTCCAGGTGACGCTGGGGTTATAGGTTTGGGGAAAGAGCCCCAGAGAGGGGACGAGCCTTCCTGTGGCGGATCAGGGGTGCAGGATGTCAGCTGACACCCTGACGATGTCAGCCGGCTACTGGCGCAGGTGCCACCACCGGGTTTCTCGACTATAGCTGTGGGAAGGAGTCACAGAGCCAGCGGACCCCAGCGGGGTGGGAGGCAGAGAAGAAGGTCAGCTCCACTCCGGGGAGACGAGAATATTTACGTACGTTACCGGGAACTCCCCTATAACAGAGACCTGTCCCTTCTCCTCTTCGCTTAGTGGTGACATTTACTCTAGCTAAGAAACTCTCCCTGTATTTCACAGGTCGATAAAATAAACACAACCGCTACTCCATGTGCACTCAGAAAAGGCTAGAACAACCTAACGTTTTGGTGCAGTGGGTGCACTGTTCCTCACCAGTCGGGCCCTGCCGGCGCACAGGCGCGGCGCTCACGGCGGCTGCGTTTCCCACGGAGGAGACGCGGCTTCGCTCGGCAAAGCACACATGACCCATCACGGCGTCTTCAGTGGCGATTTTGTTTTAAGCCTTGGAACGTCCTCTTGCTCTGCAACTCTTGTTCTAATTTGCGGGGCCCATACTTTTGGCTAACTTTTGACCAGAATCGAGTCCCGCTGTGGACTCTCCACTGGAAACGAAGGTGACGTCGTCGGGATTTGATCTCACAGCCCCGAGGCTCTGCGGCGTGCTCGCGGCGGCCGGCAGCGCCTGTGCAGAGGCAGGCACGAGCCACACGGCCGGGCAGCGGCGTGCCCTGCGGAGGCCTCTCTGGGAGGCGCAAATGAGGCGTGAGTGTTAAAAACGCGGTCCCGGTTCAGGGTGAGATTTTAAACAATTACAGATGGCGGAGGCTTGGCTGTAACTGACAGCAGTGTCAGCCCCAGAAAGGAACTTGACAGGCCTCCGCGGACGATGATTAATTACCGCGCTGTCTCTGGGCGTTCCAGCTTCCTCCCTCGCAGCTCTCAGCTCCGGTAGACTCCGTAGCTCTTGTTACAGCACACGGCGCAGGAAATGTCTTTCCCTTGCCCTGCCCCAGGGCCGCCCACGGCTGGGAGGGTGCTCAGGCAAGGCCCCTCAGACAGGTGGTACCTGGAGGGGATTGGCACAGGGGGCCCAGGAAGGAAGCAGGCCGTAGGCGGGTCCCCTTGTGGATGTGGTTGTAGTGAGTTGGCAGTGACTCACAAATCCAGTGAGGCCAAAGGCCGACCAGCAGATTCGCGCTACTTCTAAAAAAAAAAGAATTGCCTGAAACAGCCATAGCTTTAAGAACCACAATATGAGGACCGTCTCTCTGATTAACTGCTTTTATTTCACCAAAAGATGTGCAGTGATGGACACCATAAGGACCCACAAACTCCCATCATGAGGCCTCTGAGATGCAACTTTCCCTTCCACGCTCACTGTGCTCACTGCGATTTCTCTCCTCCAACTCACGGAGCCAGGAGGCTCCACCAGTCAAGGGAGCCACGAAGCTTTGGGCCAGGAAATGCAAGGGGTGGCTGCGGTGGGTGACGGAGGCCTGTCGCCCTGGGGAAATGGGATAATGGCTTGAATCTCTGCCTTTGGGCAGATGCTCTTTACAACTTCTCGAAGGTTTTACTAAGTTTTACTTCTGGGTGAGTCCCTTTTTTTTTTTTTGACAGCTTTGCAAATAATTATAAAGCATCCCAATTCCCCACACCTGGACGCAGTGGGGAAGTATATTTCTAAGAGGAGCTGGCTGTCCTCGGAGACCAGCAGAGATCTGACACCACCACCAGGGGCAGTGGACGCCAGCTAAACCGGGGAGGTTCAGGAATGTGCAAAAAGGCCCCAGTGTAGCCCTTGGAAACCGCAGAGTCCCCTGCAGGGTGTCGGGACACTGTGGCAGCCACAGGCAGAGTCAGCCAGAGACGCTGAGAACTGGGTGATCTTCAGAGTAACTGTGTTTGTTGTTCCACCAGGGCCAGTTGAAATCAACATGGGAAGAAGCAAAGTCTGTCTCTCGATCCTTTTAGGATCTATGACGGGTCCCTTCCTCTGCAGACAATGTCCCAGGCTCTGTCCCCTCCATAGCCTCATCCTGCACACACCCGAGCGTTCCCTATTTCGTTTGGGGTTGGCTGCCCTGGCCAGCGGAGATGGGGAATCCTCAGGCTCGTGGTTCCTGATCACGCACACACTTGCTCCTGCTGGGTGACAGAGCCCATATGTGATGCACCGCTCTACATGGTCTTCCTCATGTGGCTCCTGGGACCCAGAAACAGCAGGCCTGAGTTCCGAGGGGGGCCCTGGGCCAAGTCCTAACTTTTCCACTCAAACCACCACCCCTGAAAAGCAGAGTGCCTCAAGCAGGTGCCCTTGAGGGCCACACCTGGCCATGGTGGCCTCTGAGTTTATTTGTAGGGGTCCTAGCCCCCAGGGTGAGTGGGAGGGACCTGTTGTGTGTAGGAATCCGTCTGTGGCTGGGCTCTGCTGGGGCGGCTGGTGTGCTGCGGAGTCAGCCACGCACAGCAGCCATGGGGCCGGGCAGCTGCTGGCACCCCTCGTCCAAGCCTCTCTTTAGAGGGGTTATCGGTGAGAAAGCTGATCAGGTGCCCAGGACACCAGGCTTTATGAAGGGAAGGACGGGCCATCCTGTCAATGTTCTTACGCATACTAATCATGGCAACCAACCAAAGAAAAATGAGAAAGGATATAACTCAAACAGCCAGAAATACAGTAACAAAAGATAGCCAAGCCCAGTTACCAGGGAAATACAAATTATAGCCTCATAGATTAACAAATATGGAAAACCCCGACCAGAACCAGTGCAGGGGAAACGTATGCAAGGACGGACAGCTGCACCTGTGGAGCGGGGAGCCCGGAGCCCTGTGCCCGGGGCGCTGGCTCAGACACCGCAGGCCCGCAATGACGACTCTGCCGCACAACAGGGTTTGGACAGTAATTCGAAATGACACCTCCGCACGGGGCTGCGGGGCAGCCGGCGAGCACGGCATCCTCCCGTCTAGACTGCCGGGACACGGGGGAGTCTCCGCTTCTATTATTTTGAGGAAACACACTCCGTCATGAAGAAAGTCTTTTTTGATCAAGTTCTAACATCCAATTCTCCACGGCTCTTTGGTTTTGAACAGCGAGAGCCCTGTTTCCTTTCTCTCGCAATTAACATCCAGAGTTTTGCACGGCAGTCTCAGGAGGAGCTTCCCCAGGCCGAGGCCAGGCTATGGCTGGCGGGAACCGAGCTGTCCCTGCCTGGTGCGCCCCAGGCCGGTGGCCCACGGGACGTGCCCCGACCTCCCCGCGGAGGCATCCGCAGCACTGAGGGCAGACAGGCGCCTCCCGGCCTGGGTCCTGCTGGCACGCCTTCCAGACGGTGGCTTGTGGGATGGCGGCTTGTGATCCTTGGTCTGTTTAGTTCCTGCGGCTGAGTTTTACTGTCCTCAAGCAGAGTCAGAAAAGGAGGCTCCTGTGACAGATCGCAGGCCCCCGCTCTGGGCGTGGGCAGACAGATGGCACATTCCCTCAGCTCCACCGACAGGGGAGGGATGCCGGTCAGAGAGGCTGGACGGCAGGATGGGGTGTACGGTTTGCACCCGAAGGGAGGAGTGAGAAAACCAGGCCAGCACCGAAACCAGGGTCTCGGCCTCCAAGCTGTGGCTTTTTCTCCCGCAGAGCCACGGGCCACAAGGCACCTTCTCTACGTCAGATGCCACCGCCACGTACAGACAGCTGCCTGACTGACCCGACGTTTCCCACGTGTTCACTGAAACTAAAGAGACCTCAGACTTTACGTGAATTGGGAATGATTGGCTGACTCAGCTCATTGGACAAACTAGGGAGAAGATGGACTTGCAAATTGCACAAGAGTTGAAGAGTTAATACCCACGACATATCCAGATTCAAGAATAAATAAGAAAAAGCAGGTGTCCTAATAGGGAAATAGACAAAGGACATAACACAATGTCCAATGAAGAGAGATAAATTTCAGTTAATCATGTAAGAAATTCACTACTCACATTTCTGTTGTGTGAGCAGCCCAGTCCGCGGCAAGTAGCTGTGGGGGTCCTGCCAGAATCACACGCTCCTTCTGTGCTCTTGACGCCGCTGAAGCGCACTCGGCAGTCATGAGCAGAATGACTCCCGGTTTGGGTTGTCTGACACTTTCACGTGGTGGGAACGGCCTTGTGGTTTTCTGGCAAGAACGCCACAGACACGCACTCTGGTCATACAAGATGTTCACACCAGGGGAAGCTGGGTGAGGGTGTAGGACTCCCTGCATCACTTTTGTGGCGTTGCTGTCTGTCTACAATCCGTGGTGGGAGCCGGACTACCAAAGAGAATGATGCACGGTTTGGAGTGGCCTGGAGCATACAGGATCCGTCTCTACCAAGAGCTGAGGGCCTGAGCCGAGTCTATTAGGAGCTGGACGAAGTCACCACACCTTCAAGCTGTGGAAGGGAAGGACCCAGCGAGCAGGTTCTTCAATGTGGGGGCTCGAGTCTTGGTGGGTAGTGGCCGATGGAAGCTTATGTCAGGCTGCCTGGGCTGCGTGCGTGTGTGTGGTTGACAGGTGAATCCAGAAAGGACACACACAGGCTGTGGTTTGATTTTCCCTTTGCTATTTAAAGATAAACTTAACTGTCACCAACAGAAGACAAAACAGAAGCAGAACACGAACAAGACAAAGGCAAACGCGGTGCCAGCTCAGACCCCAGCCGCCCCCAAGTCCCGGCCCCAGGCCCACTTGTCCAGTCTCCCCTCCCCCAGCCTGCAGGCTCGGGGGGCCTTCACAAAGCCCAGGGAGGGTGTGACCTAGAAATGTGGGGGTGATTTGGGGACTATCATCATCTGGCCATCGGAATTTGATACCGTATGTCCATGTGTGTGTGTCATGTGTCCGCGTGGAAGATGGAGACAGAGAGGTCAGAGACACTGGGTGTTGAATGGATATCCAAGCCTGGTTTTATTAGAAAGAACCAGAGTTGCTTACATACTGAGCAATAGAAACAGATTTGATTCAGGAATTATTTCAACAGGGGAACAGAGACTTCCGCACGAAAGTGGGCTCAGTCCTGAGCATGGCAGGGCTTGTGTGGACTCAGTGGGTGGGAAACCACGGGGAGGAGGCACCGGGCGGGGACCGTTGTCACCGTGGGCTGGGAAGGCCCAGGAGGCCCGAGGACCGGCCTGAGCACAGCCAGCCCGGCGGAGCCTGCGCAGAGACGTCCAGAACAGGGTCTGGGCCGGTCTCCAGCACATGGGGACCAGAGTGGGGTGTGGCCTTCTTGGTGTCCAGTGATCTCATCTCCCTTCCCGTCTGTGGCTGCCGCTCCACCTGCGGGGCTCTCAGGGCAGTTCCCAGGGGTCAGAAACAGCCCTGCCAGGCTCGGGGTCTCAGCCCTGACACCATCTCGGAAACTCCCGGTCTCTATCACCAGCGCTGGCCCTCGGCTCAGCCTCTGCCCGAGAACGAGGCCCAGCGCCCAAGACCCCAGCTTGAGGGAGGGTCCGGCCTCGAGCCTCTGGCTAAAGACTGAGCTTTTTAAAAGACAAGGAAACAGAGCATCTCTGCAACGGCAATCAGCCAATTTAAATTTTTGTTTAACTACTTTGTTATTCAATTATTTCCTTTGCTTTTCTAATGAAGGAAAAGAGAAGATCATATTTTTTGTATGATCTTGGCCATAGAAAGGCATTAAATATATATGAACAGCGGTGGGGTCAGAGAAGCTCAGACGGCCGTGGTCTGCGGCCGGCGCGGCATAGCTGGGGCCCGAGAGGGGACAATAAACCAGGGGCCACTTCCTTACTTTTCTGACCTCCCCACACTCTCCTTTACTTACCAATTCTCACATTTAATTATTCGTAATGACACCAATAACTTCTCCACTGTGGAAACCGTTTCCACATAGTCCGGGAACAATGAGGACACACCCAACCCTGACGTCAGAAGCCACGCTCAGGCTGGGGCAGAGCCCTGAGCATCCCCAGAGAGGGGCCCACGCAGCCCCGGCCAAATGCCCTGACGTCACCCCGTGGGCACCACACGGTTGTCCATCCCTAACGCCCTTTAGTCTCGAGACCGTAAGGACACTTACGCCAGAATTAAGAATGGAGCTGCTACTACGTTTTTCATTTATAAGAAACAGAATGACAACATGCCTAAAACCTGAATTTTAAAAATGTCAACTAATAACATTTCTGGAACAGAGAGAGGGGGAAAATACGCAAGTTACAAAAGCGTTGTTTGATTTGAAGTTTTCCTGACAAAACTCAGCCGACAGCCTTTCCTTCTGTGAGCTGTCTACCTGGGCAAATTCGATTTCCGGGGGATTATCATAAAGTGAGACCAGGTTCTGAATATTTACCTTAAAAATGACATCATATATTGTCTTAAGTTTTCATCTTTCTTTCAAATCACTTTTTAGAAGGTTATGATATAATATCTATTTAATTTCCAAAATGTCCAATCCTAGTAAGGATAGACAAGTAAGCAATGTGGTTGCAATTTAGAATTATTAACATGTTGAAACCAACGGGAAAGCACAGTGCAATGGCATCGGGATCTTTTAAATGGTGACAGTGATGATAGGACAGCTAATACTTTTAGCACCTCTTCTGTGCCAGGCACTTTGTTATGTGGCTTTTATACGCCAGATCATCCCTTCAAATCTTTACAGTAACACGGAAATGTGTTATTTCCATCTGCAAAGCTCGTTTTTTGAAAGACAGGCAACGTGGGAACCTTGTCTTTCTGACTGTATTTTGCAAAGGAGCGACTCTCCCCGTCTCTCTCACTGCCCTGACTGACTTTCAAGGGAACAACTTAAGGGACCAACAGATTTGGCAAGAGGATCCCATGCTGTCCTGCTAAGCTCCTTCCTTCCACCTCCGTTCTGAGCTGCAGGGTAGTGGGATGCTCCGTCGTCGCTTTTCACAGGGTCTTAGGTTCGTACCTTCACACGAGACCCGAAGTCAGTCCATTTGGGGGGGAACATTGGTGACTCCTTTTGTCTGCGGGACCGATGCCCCTTTCTACCCAGCATCGTAGAAATACAAATGACACTTTGTTTCCATCTTGCATATCATCTCATGCTTGGTTTTGAGACTAAGAGAGGAAAGGATGGTGGTTGTGCGTCAGCCCCGTACAACCCCAGCACGGGGTTGCCCTCGACCAGAGGCAAGTGTGTGGGGAGGATGCCCAGACTGCGGGGCATCTCCCAGGTCCTGGCCGGACAAGAGCCTGGAGGATCCAAAGACAATGTCGTCTACTGATGGTTCCATGATTACGTCCCACGAGACACCCTGCAGAATCTGATGCAAGTGTCCTGACCATGGTTTATTAGTTAGGAAACCTCTTCTTCCCATAAATTCCAAAGTCTGTGTGCAGGGAAACCTACTTAGATCCTCTTTCTTCAGTCAACACTACTCTGAAATCAGTCGGACAGACGTGTGTGTGTGTGTGTGTGTGTGTATAAACATATTTATTCGTGGAGTCCTCAGACAAAAGAGGCACCTGCACTTGCCTAAGTCATTCACCCCTCAGCTCCCCTGAGTTCACAGGATGGAAACTGCCCCATGCTGCTGTCTGCCTGGTGCCCTGGGGGCCCCGGGGCAGGTGAATTCCATCTCTAGGGCCGGCAGGAGGGCGTCCTTAGGTAGGACTCAGTGCTGCAGTGCTCTGAACAACTCCAGTGTTTATTCTAAACTCTGCATTTTCCAGATGTGGAAACAGAGGCCAAAGGATGCTGAGTGCATCCCCGACCTTGAGCTCAGCTGTCTCTGGGCACCGAGTCATCCTCTCCTCCCTCTGTACGTATTCAAGGGTGTCTTTCACCGGGGTCCCCACCTGCAGCCTCTGCCC
>CAUYPO010022896.1:0-22738 GCA_963574435.1 Cheirogaleus major | reverse complement strand
TAGAGACGGGGTCTCGCTCTTGCTCAGGCTGGTTTCGAACTCCTGACCTTGAGCAATCCTTCCGCCTCAGCCTCCCAGAGTGCTAGGATTACAGGCATGAGCCACCGCGCCCGGCCTGACAAGCATATATTGAAGATTGCTGGTAGGGTGGGGGATGCAAGGAGTAGAAGAGTGGAGTGATGGTGGATGCTTGGAAATCATTATTTCCTTGGACAAAGTTACCTTTCACACAATAGATTTATGAACCTGGTGGTTAAATAGTTACATCTTTTACTATCAGTACTATGAGTTTTACAAAAATCCCACCTTTCTCCTTCATGCCACATTTATGCAATCAAATTTATCTAGAGGGCACTTAAACATTTCTCTCCTTCCAAATACAGGCACAGCATATATCTCCAATCATAAACCCATTTATAATGCTATTCCCAATTCCACTGGCAAAATTAGTGTCCCTACCACTGAGAGTGGTGCCTTCCAATTAGGTGGCATGGCAGGGAGCAAGGGTAAATCAGCATTTCCATTTCCAGATAGCATCCTTAAGCTAACAGTGACACTCAATATATTTCATCATCCAGGAGGCTAAAATTGCTCAAAACTTTCTGGAAAATTTTAATTGTGACATTTTAAGATATATCCCTAAGGGAGGAGTTACCCTTTTCTAATCATCTTTGCCACATCGTTCTGAGTTTAATACATTAAATGCAGAAGCAAACTGAACAGAGGTGAAGTCTATGAAAGGCAACATGTCATAAGGTAAGCTGCACTCTGCTCAGACCAGATCAATTGATTATATATTACTAATTCCTCACATTTAGCCCTGTCAGGAAGTTGCAGCTGGTGCATAGTTTGAAGGAATGAATAGACTCAGCTGTGCATTCATAACAAATATTGTTGTTCTAAGAAAGTGACTAAAGATTAATACATCTTGTATTATCCTATATAGAGCTGGAGCCCAGTCTTCGAAGAGAAGTATTACAGGAATGGAAAAACAAGCACCACATGTACTCACCACTAAATTGGTACTAACTGATCAACACTTATGTGCACATATGGAAGTAATACTCATCATATTTCAGCAGGTGGGAAAGGGGAAAGGGGGTGGAGGGGATGGGTAAATTCACACCTGATGAGTGTTATGCGCACTGCCTGGGGGATGGGCACGCTTGTAGCTCTGACTCAGGCTGGGCAAAGGCAATATATGTAACCTAACATTTATATCCCTGTAATATTCTGAAATTAAAAATAAATTTAAAAAGAAAAAGAGAAAGAAAGTGACTAAGATTTCAGTTTGGGACATAGGAGATTTAGAGAGTGAATGGTTGAAGAGGTTATTTCTATGCTTGCCAAAATTCTTATATAAAGAATCTAAGTTTGAATATACCAATTTCATGAAAAATAAATAAAACTTAGGTTCTCTTTCATGTAAAATATATTAAAAATTTTAAATCTTATTTCTATTTATCTACTACTCAACATCTATACACAAAGGGCAAGATCTTTGGAATAAGTTCACTATTGAAATCATCACTGTGGATTTGGACAACTCAATTTCTCAGTGTTTCACTTTCTTCTCTGTAACTCATATGAGACTATGTGCCTCACACAATTCACAGGTCCAGATATGAAAATGTATGTGAAAATACAAACATTCAAAGGCCTGAATCTAAGAAAAAATGTATGGAGAAAATGACCCTTTTAAATTTCTTTGATGCTTTATTAGGTAAAATGAGTTTTACCTTCAAAAAATATTGTTTGAGATGTCGATAAATATAAGTGGTGTTCAATCAGAGGGTGTTGTAGGGGTGATTACTGTCACAGAACCCTGGCTCTGAAAATCCCACCTTACTTGGCATTGGAATCACTGCAATTGCCTGTATGTGTTTTGAAATTTGTTCTACTTCTCGGGCCAGGCTTGGTGGCCCATCCTTATAATCCTAGCACTCTAGGTGACCAAGGTGGGAGGATTGCTTGAGCTCAGGAGTTTGAGACCAGACTGAACAAGAGTGAGACACTCATCTCCACTAAAAATAGAAAAATTAACCAGGCATCATGGTGCATGCCTGTGGTCCCAGATACTTGGTAGGCAGAGGCAGGAGGATTGCTTGGGTTCAGGAGTTTGAGGCTTCAGTGAGCTACCAGGATGCCATTGCACTCTACCCAGGGCGACGGAATGAGACTCTGTCTCAAAATAAATAAATAAAATAATAAATAAATAAATGAATAAATAAACTAAAATTTGTTCTACCTCTCTCCTTTCCCAGTCATCCTTTCTATTGCTGTCAGATGAATGTTATTTGTTACTTATGTAAAAACCTACAAGCATCCCCCCTTGTTTATCAGTTGAAGCTCAGACTCCAGAGATTACATTCCAGTCAAAATTCTCCTCATTTTTTTCTAATGCCATTTATCTCCCTGACTCCCCAGCGCAAACTCTCGACATGCTCCAATAGAGTCAGTCTTCTCCACTACATACTATGCCGTTTACCACTTCTTACTTCTTTTCATTCCCTTTATGCCTCCTTCAGTGTTTCTTCAAACAACATGCTAACTGCACTCTTCAATGTTGTGGGCTGACTTGGAATCATTTTGTTCTATATCCTGTTTCTCTAAATGAATATTCTGCAAAATTGAGCACAGACATTGAAATCAGAGACTTAAATCCCATTTTCATACTTGATGGCCTAACACAACTTTGCAAGCCTACGCCTATTTATCTTTAAATACGTGACATCAGGACTCCTTACCTTTATAAGTTGTTTTGAAAATTACGCACATACTATATGTATACAAAGCACTAAGCACAGTGACTGGCGTATAACAAATTTTCAATAAATGTTAACTTTAGCTATGGTTATGATTGTTATTGTTATTGTTGCATATTTTCTTACACAAGGCTCTGTTCTCTGATTATTTCATGTACAACATTTCTTGTGTGTTATCTCTTGTATATCATCTCTAGCACATCTTTTCCCATGTAGTAGTCAGAACAATGCAAAGTTGTCCACACCCGAATCCTGAAATTCGTAAATAAGTTAGGCTATGTGGAAAAGGACAATTAAAGTTGAACATATAATGTTGTTAATCAGCTGACCTTATTATAGAGAGTTTCTGCTGGATTATCCAGGTTGGTGCAATGTAATTACAAGGTCCCCTAAAAGTATTAATAAAAGAGGGACACAGAAGGGTCAGAGATAGAGATGTGATGATGGCAGCGAAGTCAGACAGTTGTTATGTTGCTGGTGTTGAAGATAAAAGAAAAGGATCAGAAGCTAAGACATGTGGGCAGCATCTAGAAACTGAAAAAAAAACAAAAAACAAGGAAATAAAGGAAACAGATATTTTTCCTGGAGCCTACAGAATGGACTGCAGCCCTGCCAACACCTTGATTTTTGCTCAGTGAGACCTTTATTGAACTAGCCACCAGAATTGTAAGATACTAAATGTGTGCGGTTTAAGCACTAAGTTTGTAGTAGCAGTAGTTTTCCATAGCAGCAAAAGAAACCTAAGGCACCACAGTTCTTCACAATAGCACCCAGCATGGTAGTGGCACATAGTAGGTACTCAATAAATATGCATTTACTTAAAAGTCCACCTCATGCTGCTTTTTTGACATGCTAAAAGAAAAAAACAGTATGAAGGGAAGGGAAAGACAGAATAGTCTCTTTCTACAGCTGTTAAATCCAGCAAACAGTAATCCTGACTGCAAGATATGACATGTTTGTTGCTCTTTCTTTAAAGAGAGAACTAGTTGAAAAGACAGGCTTTGGAGTCACCCAAATCAAGGTTGAAATCTCAGATTTATTCCTAAATACCTGGATGACCCTTTGGGATTGGAACCTTCTTCAATATATGTGACAACTGCATTACTTTGTGTAGTTTCCACATACCTAAAATTGTAAAAACCTCTATGTGTACAATTCCAAGTAACCTATGCATCTCTGTCCCCCAAGTGACCATCAGTCTTTACGCAAGTGGTATAGGGAGGGGTAGCAGGGTTTGGTAAGTATTGCACTATCATGAGCTTCTGGGTGAAGAGACATGTCCACAAGGGAGGGGAGCCCCAGCTGCTGAAATACAACCTGGCCTTAGAACCCGCAGTCAGAGCCAGCAGGTGCCACTTCCCTGTGAGATTGCCTCACAAATGGTCACAGCTGCAAATTAGTAATTCTGAGTCTGATGCACACAACAGTTGAAAATTTCTCAGCTCATTTTAGGACTGGTTCCCAGACTTCAGTTCTGATGATGGTATTGAGTGGCTGGGAGTCAAAAGAAACAGGTATTATTATTACCAAGTGTCCAAGAAGCTTAAATCCACCAAGCATGGAATGTACCTTGAGTTTTGGGAATACTTTAAACAGTCCATTAAAAAAACTCAAAATCTTTGAACCCCAGTTTTCTCGGCAGCAAACTATGATAAAATGGCTTTCTTGTGCATTTTTTCAAATTAAAATTCTATGTTAAGTAGCAAACAATGTGCCAAGCATAATATAGACAACTAATAAGAAGAAAGCTTTTATTTTAAATGGGATAAATACTAATAACCCAGAAGAAACCACTACTCTGTACCCTTAGAAAATGTTCAAAGGAACTTGTTGAGCTGTATCATCCCTCAAAATCTTTGAATGCCTGAAAAAAAGGACAGTTTATTGGTTTTCTATACTCAGAAGTGCACTTAGGAGCAAGACCACTCCTGACAAGCCACTTGGAAAACACCCAAATAGTCTGCAAGATCACATTACTTCTTTTTACAAATTATATCATCAGAACATTCCAGAAACTGGAATATTCAACCTCACATGATCCCAGGCATTAGTAATGTGTGAAATCACTGAGCCATGCAGTATAACATAAAAATCAGTAGCAAATTCTCAAGAATAACAATTTTATTTTTAAAAATATATAAATAAAAGCAGTAATCGTTCCACTATGGTATGGCACAGGAAAATAAAAACAAAAAAAATTTGAATGCATATGGCTAGTGTCTTAAATCATCAAAAAATAATTAAAACAAGTGAAACCAAACCAGGCTACAACTACTTATGAGCCCAAATTTAATGAGTTGTGGAAAATGCAATAAACTAAACAAATCACACATTACTATTAATTAATGGGCTGTAAAAGACTTCCAGGTGGCTCAGGCAAATAACACTTTTTATTTTATGTGGTAGGAAAAAATTTTTTCAGCAATTATGAGATAAATATAATTTATCTTACTTACTTTTATTTAAAAATTCTGATATTTTTGTCTCACCATAAATAATTATTCAGGTTAGTTAAATATATTTCTTAATTATTTAAATCAAGTTATATTTGTGTATCATTTCTCAGTTATTTTATATCATATGATATTCATTTCAACATATACATATGGTAAGTTTATAAGCCAATTATAATGTCACTTCTTGACATCCTGGTACTAACTTCTATCTCACTTCTCTATTGGAAGAGCTGTCTTTAGATTCAACAGTGCTCTCTTAACTAACAAGTGCAGTTGCTTTATCCTTATTCCCTTCAAATAGCATGGCGAAATTCGATGTGACTGTCAAACCTTCATACTTGATAATCTCTTTTCCATTATTTTCCATGGCCACACTTCTCAGTTTCTCTGCTTCCCATTCTGCATCTGCTCTCATTGACTTTGTCATGTCCTGTTTTGTTTTTTTTTTTCCTTTCCCATCTCTCTCATTATATTGGGCTTCACTTTGATGAAAGAAAGAGCAATGAACTTATGTTCTACTTTGCCTTTCACTAGGAGAGAGGCCATAAACGGGAGAGATATATTATCTCAAACACAATAAAGGGCCACCAGCAAACTAACATGTGATTTTTTCTTGAGCTAATGTTGATTCCTATTTATGATTAGGATTAATATTTTATAATAAAGCAGTACAAGTTTATGGCCTAGATTAGTATTCATTTATTTTAATGTAATCAAAGCCACTTCTTAACCAAACACCCAAATACACACACACATCCGCACATCAACCTCTTAGAATTTATCATGATTAAGGTAAATCGAATCATGGGGTTGCATGCCTTTATCAAGCCATTGAGAAAAATCAGATCATTTAATAAGTGAAGTTTTAAGAGGTGAAAATTTCTCTAATGAGCTATTTTATTTATGGAAGAGTGAAATACCAGTGAGCTGCTTTTCTCTCACTGAGATCCTTTTAAAAGTAAACATTTGAATCATTGTCTGGTCTTGTGATTTTCCCATCACTGTCACTTACTATTGATAGATCATTGTAAAGTTATATATGATTAATAATTAATAAAAAATTATTTTCCACACTAAACAATGAAATATATTTTAATTGAGTTTCAAAAGAAAGAAATAATGAGAAAAGTTAGATTTTAGTACAGGATTCTGTTAAAATGTAAAAAAGTTCTTTTGTTCTTCTTTTTCTCTCCTCAGTACAAGGTTGTAAATTTGGGAAATGTGATAGGTCTACAAAGTCTGTATAATCTAGGAATGAAGAAAAGCAATTCTGTTTTATAGTTTTATAGGGAGATTATAACTTTTCTCCATGTCAGAGGCTGGGGGAAAAAATTACATCTGTTATAAGCAAAGATGAAGGATATCACTTTGTGGCAGAAGAGTTTCAATGGACCCTAGACAAAGACAAAATACCAGTTCAAAAAAATGATATAAAAATGTATGTATTATTAAACTTTATTTATCCTTAGTTAGGTGTCATGCTGAAATGTATTTGGCAACATCAAAGAAAACTCATTAAAAATAATGCAGAGATTCCAGGGTTGTAAAGGTAAACAAGATTAGGTTGACAGTTAATTTTTATGTTTTATATGTAAATACTTATTTAGCCTTATACATATTTACAATACCATCCAGGTTATGTTAGGAAAAATATACTATATATAATTAGATTAATATTATAAATTTTATATTACTAGTACTTTCAAAATATGGAAACTTAGATCATAAATTTTGGAATGCAGTTAAAGCTTGCTTCCTAAACATTAATTTTGAAAGTAGAAAAACACTTCTTACTATTACCGTTCAACTGATTTTCGTTTACACCCGAACAACAACAATAGCTATAAATTTTAGGTGCTAGAAAATAGTTTGAACTAAAATAGGGTATCTGGATATCCTCAATTTCTAATGCTAGGCCTTTTAAGTTGAGTATATTGCAATAGGCTGGATTGTACTTATTTTGTAAGATCAAACCCAGGCAAATGACATTACTGAGATCTCCACAGTCTTGATATATTCCCTCAATCTAGTATGATATGATGACATTTATAGACAAATTACATGAATTCTATTTATTTTACATCATCTATAAGTAGGACTATTTGGATTTTCACCTGCACATTCATAAAAAAAAAAAAAAAACAATGTGAAGTTCTCAACATAATGTAAAATATGCATTGCTTGATTTATTGGAAAAAATAACATTAGAATGAAAGCCATGCAGGAAAGGTGGCATGCATGTTCTCTGTGTGACATTATATTAACATAATCAATGTGAATAGGTAAACCAAAGGGCAGCCTATGTGAATACACTGAAGTATAGATTTTAAAAAGGATGCTATAAATGTGCATAGGTACATCAGATACATTACATAGAGTAAGTTCATGTCTTTAATCTGAGCTGTGTGGCCACAAGTAGGATATCTGACCTTTTTCATTTCAATTTTCTGATCTCAATATTAGAGATTGTGAGACCACTCAGCATAACCTCAGGGTTGTTCAGATGATTTAGAGAAATATTAACATGCAAACCTTCTACAAACATTAGGGGAAATTATTCCTTTTATTTTATTAAGAGATCCGGATCTTGAGTTAGACAGAGCAGGACTTCATTTTCAGTTTCATCTCCTTTTAATTATATTACCTTGAGCAAGTTAGTTATCTCCCTCAGACAAAATTTCCTGATGTTCAAAATGTTTAAACATGGATAATGCCTAATTTGTGGAATTTTTATGTGTGATTAAATGTGAGAGTAAATGTAAATATTTACCCTTGTGTCTGGCACATAATAATCATTTAATACATCTTAGCAATTATCATTAGCATTGTCATTGAATACCATTAGTGTTTATATCATTAAATATAAATACCATAGAAATGTCTTTGGTATTTCAAATAAATGTGCACAGTAATGTATTTTTATTATAGTGTTTATTTTATAAACAAAGCTTTGTGTTTTTTTATTTCTAAAAGGAAGTGAATCAATTAACGTAAAAATATTTTTAAAACATTTCAAGAAATAACTTTCTTCAGAAAACTCTAAAATATACATATCACTAAATTTGATGAATAAAACCACTACCACAGCATATTTCCTAAAGAAAAAGACATAATACTATTTTTCAAAAGTGTTTTAAAAAATCAAGATTAGGAAAACATTGATAGCCTTTTCAGTTCTTAGTGTTCTTATAATGGAATTTAGAAAATAATTATCAGTTGATTTTCTAGACCTGATTGCATATTGCGACACAGGGACTCAGAAATTTTGTTTAATAAACATGCTAGTTGCATCCCAGCAATCATACTATTTGTTATTTTGTGAATTTAATGACTGTTTATGAAATTCCATGAATTTTAATTTAAATAAGTCTGTTACAGTTGTAATTTCTTAGGTGGATGATTTACTATGTTTATGAAAACGGAATTGATATTAATGACCTCATTTGATGTTCTTAACTGACAGTTTATAGACATATTTTTGGTTATTCTGTTGTGACAGATGTGATCTTTAAAATGCTATTTAATTTCCGGTGAGTTTAGGGAAGATAATTCTCTAAATTCATCCACCTATTAAGAGTTAGGAGGTAAACACTGTTTTTATTCTTACCGTGGCCTGAAAAACAAGATTTTTTAAAAACTGTAAGAGTAAACTATTGTTTCTGAATCTTTTGACATGAGTTATAGCATCGGCACTGGGTAGACACCTTAAGTGTTGACAACTGAAATAGAATAACATTTGCAGGTACATTTTCAAAGAACTTAAGAGCAAGGTTTGTTGCTTAGTTTGATAAATTCTGTCACTATATCCTGACTCTAAGTTTACAACCCAATGAGGCTATGAAATGGATGAGAAACTTTTATTGCCAACAGGATCAATAGAGAGATGTTGCTAGAATTCTAGATTCATGTTTAAAAAGGAAAGTGAGAGAGTTTCTTTCTCTCTGCACTCAGGGTCATATCTGCAATCGCTTTTTTAAAAGGGTAACTTTTCCATATTTCTCTGAGATAGTTTGCCTCAGATATCTACTATGATATGCAAGGTATTACCAATAGTAGGCAAAATAATATGTAAAACTATTATTACTATACTTACAATGGATAATAACACACTTGTATTCATATTAACATTAATTATAATTATTAATATCATAGTTATGGTTGTACATTTTAAATGTAATAATAATCTCAATAACTGCCATCTATTTGGGCTTTATAATTGATAAAATATTTCTGCATATTGTCTAATTTATTTTGTTTCTCTATTGAAGTTGTTAGAGATAGCTGTGTAAGTTCCTCCTAAGGAATCATTCTTTTCGTATATCTCAGAAGAGGGTTCTTTTAGAGGGTAGTGGCTACTATAGTGCTGAAGGGTATTTTATTCACTCACTCACCCATTGTGCAAGCATTCACTAAGTGTTGACTCTAGACCTACATGTTAGAGGTTGGGTATTAAACTAAAACAGATAAATAAATAAATAAATAAATAAATAAGGCATAAAATCTGCCCTCAATGAATTTGCAGTCTAGTAGAAATTGATGATGTGCTTGGAATGGCCCAAGCTATTGACATAAATGGTTAAAATGTAATATAGCAAGGAATAAATATAAGGAACATATGAGAAAGACAGAGACAGAAACAAGGGAGGTGGGTTGTTGAACAGTAGCCTGGCAAGCAGGAATAACATGACACATAAAGACATGGTATCATAAATGAGAATGAAATATCTTCAGGACTATATATAGTCTGGTATAGCCTAATAATTATAGAGAAAGTTGAAAAAACAGCCAGTGTTCAAATATTTAATGGCCTTGAGGTCATTTGTAAGAGTGTATACTTTATTGAGACAAGGTAACCATTTCATTAGCCATTAAGTCTATCACTAGGAATATGAACGGATTGAGACAAAGAGTTACATTATTCATTTTCTTCACTTTTGCCCAAGAAACATTAATGTGATCCGCTTGTATTTCTCAAAACCTTTAAGGTCTTCCAATTCATTCCAGAATTAAGTGCATACTCCTACTCCATATTTGCTCAAGTCCCACAGCATGGACAGAACATAGCCCTGGCATAGAGAAGTCGTCCTGGTCCCATCTCAGTCTACAACTACACTATAAGCATCATAAATATAACTTTCAGGGATACAATGTTATCCAAAATTTCACAGAAAAGATTGAATGTCCATTGTCTAATGATATCCTAAGAAAGATATGAAAGATAATAAGGTTGTTTTTATCTGAGCCTTTCTACACAGACTCATACAGCATAAGTTGTAGTTGGAACCAAGACTGACATTACAGTGAGCTAAAGAGGACTTTTATTTAAAAAAAAAAAAAGAAAGAAAAGAAAAGAAAAAGAAAACAAAACAGCTGCTTCAGCTACAGAAGCCGACTTATTAGAATTTACAATGAGAAATCCCAGCTGTAGCCCTCAAAATTGCCAAAAATACTAAATTTGACTCAAAACAAAAATAAAATAAAACATTACAGAAAGTTCACCCAGGTACTGAGGCCATGAATTCACAAGTGCTTAGGTCCTTCTGTGCAACACATAGATAATTACTTGGCCTTCAATAAAGAGAACTAAGTTATTCTGTTTCCTCCCCTCTGCATTTGTTTGAAATGAAAAAAAAATAGCAGTTTAATTTAACCACCATGTGACTCTTTCACTAGATGTTACAAAATTATGGCAATAATGTACTGGTTTCTAGTTCTATTGAGATAATGGATGTGTTTTATTGAAAAAATCAGGACTCTAGAGCATATGAAATGAAAATTAGTGTTGAAAGGAAGAAGAAAATATTTCTAAAAATTTTATGGCTCCCTAGCTGGTCTTAAAATCCTTTACTTAGTTTAAGTTTATAGGTCAAGATATGAAAATTTAGACTCTAAATTTTTTTCTAGTTTGACAGAATAGTTAAAATATTGAATATCATCTATATGGCAGATTATTTCCCTGGAAGAAGATGAAAATCTAGAGGACGTATACATCTTATGGGAAAGGAGATATTCATTTCATGAATTAGCCTCTCTCTAATTTGTATTTTCATCCTCATCCTCTGTTCTCCCTTCTTTCTACTGCCAAACACTTTCTACAGCCATAATTTAATTGGCCTGTCATGTATACAGAACTCTGTTGTCAATCTTCATTTGCATTATGGCCAAAATCAGCATCCACTTTGATCTCTCATACTTTAATGCCTTAGATTCCTATCACTACTGAAATTGGTCTTTAAAGATCTCAAAATCCAAAGGTCTATTTGAGTATTACTTTAGTGTTTGACATCAGCAGCACTCCTTACCTTAAACTCTGATCATCATTTGTATTACACTCTATTCTATCGGCTCTCTTCTGCACTTCTTGGATCATTTTCTTTTTTTATCTCCTTCACTAGTTTTTAAATTTCTAACTTTCACTACCTTTCTAACAGAGAAATGCATATATTCCTAAAGGTTAGGTCATTAGTCCTCTTTTTTTTCCTAGTACAATTTCTCCTTGATGAAACATTCCTAGGGTTTCATTGTGTCTGTCAATGTGTTTTGTGGCCAATTCCCACCCATCTTTCCTGAGCACCAACCAATATTTTAAAATGTTGGATATTTCTTCCTGAAAGTCAGAATAAGTCTATCTGAAACTGAAATTCTTTTGTTTTCCCAGAAATCTGCTTCACTTCTCTGTGTGACTTGATTATGTTATAGCATTATGAATTGTTCAATTGAATTGATCAGTGCTCAGAATCTCGATGTCACTCTAACTCCTCCATGTGTTTTTATTTAATACATTCTCACCACCACTCCTTCAATCATTTGCAAATTCTCATTTATTTTGGAGTCTCCCACAGGGAGGATATTAAAGTCCTTTTTACTTAGATTATTGAAATGAACTCCTAATTTAATTTTGCCTTCAGAGTTTGCCTGAATACAGCACTTTTATTGTCTTCTGTACTCTGTACACCTTTAGAATAAATTACAAAGTTCCATGCAATTATGGTAAGCCATCAAAGATTTATGTAGGGATAACATGGTCAGAATGGTGTTTTACATAGATCATTCTTGAAAACAATGCAGAAGGATTTTAGCGGGGCTGGAGTCAAAAAGAGATATGCTAAGAAATAGAAAAAATGAGCAGGTGTTCCAAGGAGGCAATTTTTTCTCATAGTTCAGGGGAGAGATAATCAGCGCCTGCACTAAGGAAATTGATATGAAATAGAGAAATTTGTACTGATTTCACTAGCCTTAAGCTCTATGAGGATGTGTATTGCTCACCATAGGTTCATCCAGAACAATGCCCTAGAAAGTAAAGACTGAGTAAATGTTACGTATAAATAACAGACATGCAAAACAAAAAATGCGATGCAGAATATGGTTTGTGTTGAACAAGAGAGTACCACAAAGATTGTATGAAATTTGATGCTAGATCTGAGATGGAGCTGCTGTTTTACCACGTATTAGCTGTGTGACTGGGGAAATATTTTGACTTCCTTGAGCTTCACTCTTTTATCCCATTTATAAATTAGGTCAATAATAGAACTTCCTTCATGAAACTGATGTGAGGATTTAAGGGGGTGATGAACATTTTATGTGTTTTGAAGTTTCCCTGACATTTAGGTGCTAAATAAATATTGCTGCTTATTATTGTGGTTTTGTTATTAAATATATATAAAGACATAAACATGCATATATACAAATGCACATCTATGTAACTCTATCTATGTCTGTATCTGACTACATATCTATCAAATCATCTATCTATCTATCCATATTCATGAAATATAGCAATGTTTAGCACTTGGTGTAGAAATACAGTCAAGGAGTAATAATTGCTGTTCCTTTGACTCTGTTGAAATTAAACCTGCAAGACCTTGAGTCTGGGTAATACATATTCTGCTCTGACTTGTCCCTCAACAAATGGTTTTGCTTTGTGCAATAAACTGATCATAGAAAGTATTCATAGACTATATCTACTCCTTTGTTTATACCTTTTCTTGCATTATGTTGGTATCTTTATATATATTAGGATCATGAATTGTCCTGAGATGGAGCTGCAATCTTTTCACGTTAACCTGACACTAGTAGTGACATTTCAAACATCTATTGATCTTTTGCACCTTGGAATTTCTTGTCCTAGGGAAAGGTCTCCAAAGACACTCTGCTAAGGATTAAGAGCAATGAGTTAGGTAAATGTGCTTGAGCACTGAGAGTAAGAAGATTTATACATTTCCTGATCCTGGTCCTTTCCCTTTTCTTTACACAACTTGAATGGAGAACTGACCTTTCGTATTTCTAAATATAAGAAAAGCACAAGGATAAAAAAAATACCCTGTGTCAAGCCAGGCAATTGGAGCCATTTTGATGGAAGTCACATAAGGACAGAGTTATTCATGATTTTCATAAATAACAAAAGTACTTCTTTGGATGAACTTTAATAAATAAAATACTTGAAAACTTATCATTTATATCATAGAATTAAGAATTTGAGGATATTTTATGACAATTTCAACTTTGCTTTTAATAACTTCCTTTTGAAGCATAAAATTATGTATTTTTAATTTTTAAATTGTTTTATGTGATCTCCATCAAATAATTCATACTGTAGTTTGCGAGGAGATTACACACTCCCAGTTACTGTATTGGTTATGAGCCCAGTAATTGTCCTTTTAAAAGAATACTTAATATTTTATTGTGGTAGTTGTGATTTTATTTAAGAAAAGTAGTATTGTTGTATATATAGAAGACAAAATTGCAAATATTAATTTATTTTTAACAACATCTAATAATTTTACAACTAGTAAACTCATCCACATCAATGTGAATCTTTCATTTATATTAATATTCAAATGATTTAATAAAGTTATTATGAATAAAGCCTCACTGACTAATGAAATAAAGCTTTGGATATACTGTGGAGTTGGTGATTATTCAAATAATTTTATTAGATGTTAAACACAAGTAAAATGTGGCTTTAAAGTCTAAGGTCAATTTTTCTTTAGGAGAAAAAGTTATAAAAAAGCCAGAGAAGTAATTTTTGAGTTTTAGATGAAAATGAAAGGTTAAATTAAAGGACTTAAATACAAAGTCTACAAAAGTTATATAATCTCTCGAAGAGTTAAGGAGGTTACTTTAATCAATTGCTTCAAGGAAAACTAATGGAATATTCTGGATCTAAATCATCTAAATGCCCTGAAAAGCAGTAAGTTCAAATTCAGATATGAACTATCAATTTACCAAGGATTTCATGTAAAGATATTTTTGAAGCAAGAGACAGCATGAGGAGATTTTATTCTTGATTCATTTTATGTTTGACTTGGTGGCATGAATTATTTCTAAAAATCCAAACTTTGGAGAGATTGCTATGAGCTCTGGCTTTCTGAAAGATGTTTGAGAACAGTGTCACATTATCAATTCTAAATTCTCATCAGAATGATGATGAGCTAATAGAGTGACAAAGTTTTATAAATGTATTCTTGCTTGTCACTGAAGAGAAATCGCTATACTAGGTAAGGAAATTACCCTCACAATAAACGTGAGCTTCAGGAATAAAATAGGTTTTGTCAAAAACTACTGATAATCAGTAATAATCTTCACTAGCAAAAACACTCCAGCTTTGTGTTTATGTTTTCCTTTTTGAACTGATAAACCAGTTCACAAACAAGACTTCTCCACCTCATTAATTTTCACTACACCCTTGTGAGGTATATATTTATTAATGCTAACCTAAAGTATTAACATTAACAAGCTGAACCATGTTTATAAATATTCATTTAGGGAGAACTTCAAACGAAAGCTCCTCCTGGGTAGACGTTTAAACCTGTGAAGAGCAGGTTAGAAGGGGATGAGCAAGTGCACAGCAGCTGAAATCTGTTAGTTGCTCGAATCAAAATGAGAAAAATGATATATTCAGCAGTGAATAAAGTGAATGACTTAATTAAATTCTAGTTACATGTAAAGAAATTTCTGGCTTTCTGTCAGGCTAATTAAACTTGTTATTGAATTGATGTAGGAATGTTGTTGAGGTCGTGATATAAAGACTCAAATGAGAAATTTCTATGATAATTCGTTAAGAAAAGATCCCTTTCCTTGGAGGAAGTGGAGAAGATCAGAGTCCTTTAATGTTTTTATTTCTCTTGTTTGCTTTGACCAATAGGAGTGCAGGGAATTATTTATTTCAGTAATGATAATTAGGATACTTTATCGTCATCTACTTTTGCTTGACCAGTTATTATGAAACGTATTCTTCCTGGGCCTATATTCATTTATTTAGATATTTATTTTTATTGAGCATATATTTATATAGCAAATCAAATAAATCAACTTTAGAAATAGGTAGAAATTAAATATATTATTAAAATAAAATAATTATATGAACATATATTTGCTATTTTTTAGTTTAGTGATATGATGGATGCCAAATGAATAGAAACAAAACTTTGAAAGGCATTAAATTTGCTTTATACTTGCTTAATTTTTCCACACACCAGGTATACATTTTATTTTTGCAACACCACTAGGTAAAAGGTGCGAACATTCACTACCTTATCACCACTTTCTGCAAACCCCAGGACCTGTGGTGATACTATCAGCCTTTGATAATAGCCATAGTCATCTTTGTCTTGCCCTGAATTCACTTAGAAAATTTAAATTTCTAAGTCCTAACCATACGTAATTCAATAAATAAAATTATAAAGTTTATTAAAACAGAAAATATGATAATAAGAAAGAATAATTACATACCAAAACTGCTATAAATCCCAAAATTCCAGATCTAAAAAGATGCCCAATGTTTCTTAAATTCTTAAACTTCCATAAGGAAAACTAAGTGGCATATTAACTAAATCTTCTCAATGAGAATAAATGCAGAACACTGTGATTGCATGCTTATCTTTGCTCTAACACTTAATTTTGTTACATCATATAGGTGTTAATAAATTCATTATAAAACGGTGGTTGATGAAGCAAGCATATATAGATTTTTAAAAGAATTGAACTTAATATAGTTTGGAAGAGAAATCAAAAATCAAATTGGATATACAATAAAAGAAATGCAATACATATTTATATTAGAATAGAAAAAGTCAGGTACTCTAGTAGTACGAGTTAAATTAGAGGTAACATCTGTAAAATGGATTTACTTTTAATAGCATAATAGCTTATATGTTTGTTATAAGGATGAAATGAGTTAGTGTATTTAAAACAGAGCATGGCCTGCCACAGAAGCATTCAGTGATCATAAGCTATTAATGTGAGCTTGAGACCTTAAGAACATATTAAAAAAAAATTCTTCCACTAATCTGATTTAGCAATAATGATATCCTACCCACCTCCAGAACTTATTTGGTGTCATCTGATATGTACCTCTAGCATCTGTATTTTAGTCTCTATAACATTATGGTCATTGAAAAGTAGCTGAGTCTATCCTTGGCTGGGGGAACAGAAAATCAAGATGCTATTAGTGGAAAGCTAGAATATTTTAAAATATATTTCTGGTTAATAAGAGGACAAAGAAGCTAACATTAAAGGAGTTTCACTAGCACTAGCCAACTTATGGCAATTTATACATGTATGTGAATATGTTCAATCCGCAAAATGTCATGTGATTTTAATAATACTAACAATCAAAGTTTTCTTAAAAATATATATATACATATATACATGTATATGTAATTTTATACAAAGGAAAGATGACTATATTAGGATATATCTAAATGTATTATCTTTCATAAATATGGCATTGTTAGCATACAGATAACTTGATTCTTCAGTTAAATATGGATCTATTAGAAAATATAAATTGGTACTTTTTTCTATGAATATAATTAGGGAGACTCATACTATGTGCATTTAACACTGTCCAATAAGTTTTAGAATCACATCATTTCAAGCAAAGATGTCATATTCTAAAAGGAAAAAGCCTATGTAAAAGATAAATATTTTAAAAACGTCATATTACATATAACAAAAATAAAATTTAAATATAACAAAATGTAACAAAAATAAAATATAAACAAAAATTAAATATAACAAAAATAAAATTCAACTATAAAAGAGATCCTGTTTGTTAAATAGTTCTCACATTTGAAAGGGCCAATCAAAATTCAGTTGGTTGATAACTCATCGGGTGTCAGGCAGGTGGGAGGGAGGAGGAAGGATGGATATTCACACCTAATGAGTGGGTGCAGTGCTCACCGTCTGGAGGATAGACACGCCTGAAGCTTTGATTCGACTGAGGCAAAGGCAATATATGTAAACGAAACATTTGTACCCCCGTAAAATACTGAAATTAAGAAAAAAAAACTGACTTCGTATTGGGTAATATGGTCCTCCTTTCTATTTGATTTTAGAAGATCATGATAGCACTAGCATTGTGTAAAGAAAACATATTTGATAAAGTTATTGTACACTGTATGATAAAATTTATGTACAAAAGGTAAAAATACTTATGTAAAAATTGTTATAAACTGAGTAAAGCATAAAAGTTTGTCTCAAGAATAAGTATAGAGTTTAACTATAAGTACTGTATTAATGAAAAGTTTTACAATCATTTTGATAATTTATAAATTTGTCTAACTTTATCATTTTACAACAGTTACTAGACACATGCATTAGGCTTCAATATTTAATAACTTTAGCAAAATTTTAGTAAATATGTTCTAATAATTATCTAAACTTACTAAATATATTACTTTTGAAATATCAGTTGGACAATGAATTTTTAAATTTCTAGAAAAATAGTGGCTGATGGATATAAAAGATTAATGATTTCAGCTTTAAAATGTATAAAAGATAATGAGTATTTCTCCATAAAATTCTTTCTGACATTAAACATTCTATCAACAATAAATAATAACTGTATTCTATATATATCTATGAGCCTGGACACAAGAAAATTAGGATGTAAAGGAGTATTGCCACTGAGTTTTAAATATCACTTTACCTTTGTATCCTTTCACTTTCTTTCAAAATCTCCTTTTCTTTTTTCTACTCAACTTCCTACTTCATTTTCTCCCCTTAATCTCCAAACTACCCAGTTTTCCAGAATCCTACGTGCCCACATTCTCACTCAAAGATAACAGAAAGCAGGTTGATCAAGTCTTCATCTTTTCTCTCTACCACCCATATTTGCATTTATTTCCAAAGATACCCTGGAAACAAGGTAGAGCTAAACCTAAGGAACTTAATTCTTTCTTATGTCATGAGTTTAAACATAACGGCCAGTTAGTTGGGGAAGGAATTTCAAGGCAGGAGTGGTCTTCCCTATGTAAGTAATTGGCTGTCTGTTTCAACCAGGCACCTATAGGTTCTCTCTCTTTTTTTATTTTTTTTAAATTTTTTTTATTTCAGGAAATTATGGGGGTATAAACATTTTGGTTACACGTTATGACTTTGCCACATTCCAACCACGATTTGCGAGGTGCCCTTTCTCGGCTTACAACGCTCACCCCGTCCATTAGTTGTGAGTTTACCCACGCCCAATCCCCCTACCCCCAAAGAATATTACTACTGTGTGGGCACCTTAGTGTTGATCAGTCAGTGCCAGTTTGATGGCGAGTACATGTGGTGCATATTCTGCCATTCTTGTGATACCTCACTTGGGAGGTGCTTACGCATATCAAACTTACTTCCTGAGTTAGGTGGGGAGCATGGGGGGAGGTCGTAGGGGGGGCGGAGAGGAGAGTCATAAGATGTTACCTTGAATGCTTATATATGTCTACCCATAATGTTAAAGTTAAAAATAAGCAAATGTTGTTCTAAACCAAGTTGACCACAGCTTCATGCTGTATAAGGAAGACACATAAAATAGATAATTCTTCCTATGCCTGGTCATTGAACTGTGCACATGCTGGTGCCAAAGTGCTCAAGTCAGGTCATAAGCCACAAATATTTGTAAGTCATGTTTTCTTGATTTGCTATATCTGTTTTGAAAAGACCGCTCCATTGAACAGAGGAGTGATTATGAGGGATTTTTATTTTGTTTATTAGGTTACTTTGTTAATGTGCATACTGAAAGTATTAGGTTCTGTGATACACCAGAAAATATTTTCTAAAATAACAAAAAAAATGTATTTAGGCTGATATCTTGATATTTTTGGCATATGTAAATGTACCTATCTGAACTCCTTAGCCAAATCTACTTTTTAAAAGATGATATTTAGATTTTGCCAGGACCTAGCTCAGTGTTCTCCAAACTGTATTCTTTATCATTTTTTTTTTTTTTTTTTGAGACAGGGTCTCACTCTATTGCCCAGGCTAGAGTGCCGTTGTGTCAGCCTAGCTCACAGCAACCTCAAACTCCTGGGCTCAGGCGATCCTTCTGCCTCAGCCTCCCGAGTAGCTGGGACTAAAGGCATGTACCACCATGCCTGGCTAATTTTTTGTATATATTTTTAATTGGCCAATTAATTTCTTTCTATTTTTAGTAGAGACAGGGTCTCGCTCAGGCTGATTTTGAACTCCTAACCTTGAGCAATCCACCCATCTTGGTCTCCTAGAGTGCTAGGATTACAGGCGTGAGCCACCGCGCCCAGCCTCTTTATCATTTTTTTATTCTTTCTGTTTCTATTTCAGACTTCTTTATTTAATAGGGTGTCTGAATTTTGAGTTAATTAGAAAAGATATGTGAGAAAGATTATATAGAGAAAAATCAATAGTTACATTCTTCAAGGTATAATTTTAACTTAAAAAATCATTTTATCATCACTTATGTAGCCAATACAATTATATCTGAATTACTAATATAAAGACTCCTGGTCCTCCTTTCTATTTTTTAAAGATTATAATCCTCAAGAATTTAAATTCAAGTAAGATTATTTACTAAAAAATAATATTAAAAGTTTTCACCTGGTAGCCTATTTACAATTCTATATAAGCTCTCATCATATGTAAAATAATTTCAAGAGTTTTTAAGAAATGAATACATTTAGTTAATCATATATATGATCTAATTTAGAAAATGTTTATATTTATATATGTGTATATATGCACATACAGTATCTTTAATACAAAAATTGGGACACCTGAAAGCTATAATCAGAATCTTAAATATTAGCATGTGAGAGGCATTTATTTGGTTACCTGCCTATAAGCAGAATTTTTCAAATATATTCTATCATATATTCTGAAGAATCCATAAGAAATAGTTACTACAATAGCCAGTAGAAAAATAAAAGCCGATAAGCAAATATTTTAAAAAGCAAATGGAGAGACTCAGATTTCAAAAAGGTATTTGGATTCTAAAACTTTATCTCATTTCGTGAGTAGGTCTTAATCTCCTAGACCAGTATATCAGGTTTGTTTTGAAGACAGAAAATATTTTAGGGGTTTTCAAAGTATCCCATGAAGAAATGCATTATATGTGTAGTTCAATCCTTACCATGGTTTTATCACATTTTAAAATTTGAGATCTTTTGCTCAACTAAAATTTAAAAATACATACTGTGTATACACACTATATACATACAAACAGAAAAATCATATTCTTTACTCACAGGCAAACTGAAGTGTGGCTTCTCTACTAAGAATACTTCCAAAAGTGTTAGTTGCTAAACACTGATAATGACCAGAATCCTTTGCTTCACTTGGATTGCTTATAATGAAGGTGCCGTCTATCAAACTGTAGCGATAATCACTTTCCAAATCTATTTCTGTTCCATTTCGAAGCCATCTTAGGAAAAATCAGAAGATAAATATGTAAAAATTACTTAACACATTATAATATTCCCTGGGAACGTCAGAATATCACTGATGGAAATTTTTTAAGGCTTAAGTAAAATGTTTAGTGAATTTCTACCTGTAACTGGGGACTGGGTTGCCACGAACTTCACAATTCAGTGCTACCCTCTTTTCATCAGAGTCAGTTGGAAAAATGATATCATCTGGTTCTTGCACAAACACTGGCCCATAGTCCACACTTTCTGTAAGGACCAAAACAGATGTACTTTAAAATTCCTCAAAATAGAAAGACCTTTTTTTCTCCTTCTCCAATCTATTTTTATTCGAAATTATTGCTCTCTCCTTGTAATTAACAGGTACATTTCCAAAAGAAGGTATAGCTAGAAAATTACATTATTTTAGTAAATTGTAGAGACCTAAATAGAATTTTTTAATGGACTAAAAGTGCTTTTAAGGTATGATATATGTAATGAAATATAAACATCTCAAACATTGATGGACATTTATATATATATATATATATTAGTTTTCATCTTCTAAAGCAAAGGAAAACAATATTAAACACAAACACTATTTTAAAATCCTAAAAGTTTATAAACTTCATAGAACGTTAAAAATAACATACAATAAAGAAAAGTGGTGAGTTAGTATTGTGTCACTACATGGGAGCTACTGATATGAAAATGTTGGTCTACTTGCATTCTTCATATATTTTTTCTTTACTCATTCATTCAAGACTAGTTATTTAGTGATAAGCATGCTTGAGTATAAGGAAAAAATAATGTAATGCAAATAAATACATTCTCATGGAATAAGTGAGACAGATCCTCAAAAAAAAAACTGAATTAAAATGTCAAAACTTTCTACAATTAAATATCCCATCAGTAAGTAAATATAGTGAATAAGGAAATCAGAAGATACAAGGCATGAAGTGAGGGGCGGGAAGTGGGAAGAATGTAACTTGTTGCCTGTATATGCCACATACTAGATTCTATTTCATTGAGTTAGTTAATACGCAGAGAAATTCTAAGATAAAGGTAAACTGACATTAATGAAAATTTCATAGAAAAAGTGGGAATAAAAATGGATCTCAAATGTCAACTTCAACATGCATTTTAGAGTAAGTCTGCTGGAGAAATGATGAGTAAATGTACTGGTGAGAGTATAAGTCAGTCATGTTAGCCTGTAGTTATGTAAAAAATTAAAGCATAAAAACAAAATGCAGAGATTGCCTTAAGATTTTAAATGAGCAATTCTTAAATCTGGATTGGATTTTGAAATATTCTAAGATTTCAGACTCATTTTTCTATTGCATTTAATATATATATATATATGTGCGTGTATATATATCTATATATACCTATCTTATTTTATTTTATTTTATTTTATTTTTGAGACATAGTCTCACTCTTGTTGCCCCGGCTAGAGTGCCATGGCGTCAGCCTAGCTCACAGCAACCTCAAACTCCTGGGCTCAAGCTATCCTCCTGCCTCAACCTCCCGAGTAGCTGGGACTACAGGCATGCACCACCATGCCTGGCTAATTTTTTCTTTTTCTTTTTTTTTTTTATTTCAGTATATTATGGGGGTACAAATATTACGGTTATGTATATTGCCCACACCCCCCTCCCCCCTTGAGGCAGAGCCTCAAGCATGACCAAACCCCATACGTTGCACATCTTACTCATTATGTTTGTATATACCCATCCCCCCTCCCCCCTCCCACCCACCCAACACCCAACAAATGTTATTCCTACATGTCCACTTAGGTGTTGATCCGTTAATACCAATTTGCTGGTGAGTACATGTGGTGCTTGTTTTTCCATTCTTGAGATACTTCACTTAGTAGAAT